>APFE030558959.1:4092-19516 GCA_000404065.3 Pinus taeda
TTAATTATGAATTAATTAAATGATAAACTAGTTAGTGGCACACTAATCCCACTTAACAATTGGCCCCTAGCTCCTGGTTCAGACGCTTGGTCACATGGGGTGGGGGTTGGCTCTCGGGGGCTTTCTTTTTAACAAAATTGCAGAAGCTCTAACTTTTGCATACAATGTCGGTTTTTCGAACCGTTTGCAGTATTGGAAAGATGGAGATGAACTCTATCCATTCATTTAGGTCTAAAGTAATTATGATCACTTTAATGTTTTAGCTAAAACATTGATCCCCGATCATTCCTCCCCACTAGAAGCCTTTTGGACCCCAAAAGCTCTCTTAATCACTGATTATGTTGATGAGGGCACTGTTCCCTCATCCTTCCACTCGTTATCTATTGAAATTTTCCTAATTTCATCATTTGGATCTTTTCATAAAAAGTCAAATTTTTCCTTGATTCCTACGACCATCTATTGTTTTCTTTGACGCCGTCACGCTGCAATATTTCTGAATTTGCAGAACAACAATCTAATTCTGCAAAAAAATATATTCTTCCTACCTTGGTCAAAAATCAAAGGAAACTTGGAATCTTTCTCACCTTGCGCTTTTTCTCTATGGCGATTTTTAGTTTCTTTTGCCTTGTACTTGAGTTGACTCTTGCCCAAGTTTCTTCACCATTGTAATGTGCCTTTTGGGAACCAAGAATGACAATTTGTGAAACCCATGCCTTCTTTTCCAATCTTATTTGTCCTCTTCTCTTTGACCTTTGCGACTTCTTGCATCGGCACCTTGTTTTCAACACTGCTCAACACCAATGTTGGTTGCTGCAAATGTTTTTCACCTTCTTTCAAAGGAAACCTGTTATCATTCTGAAACAACTCATTACACATTTAAGCATATTTATGAAATCTATGATTCAGAACATCTCTTTTTTTTATCATAAACAATGTCAAGTTATGACTTGCATTCACTATCCTCTTCATTTGCCCTGCATTAATTAAAGAAATGTTTAGTTTCTTGCGATGAGCTTTCACAATATACTTCACCCCATCTTTAAGCAAATGATATTTATGCTCATAGCAATGAAACACCGCTTTCCTGTCATACAAATATGAACTTCGCAAGATAATTCCAAAAATATCAAGTGGAACCATGTTTAACTCGATTTCATCAACAAAGTTTGCAGTAATAGAAAATCTAAAAATGCATTTCCTTGAAACCTGTAAATTGGGATCCTTAAATATCCAAGCCAAAGGGAATGGTTTATGATGTGGTATGGTTTCAACTTTAAGCTCTTTAACTAAGTCTTTTGAAATCAAGTTTGCTTGTGATCCACTATCAAAAAGTGCATCAATATTGGTATGATTTGAGATTACTCTGACAGTGAACAACTCTTCCCTTTTTTCTTCATTTGGAGTGTTGTTGTGACTATTTGAGGAACTAGTACTTTCAATATGTTGACCTTTCAGACCCATGGTTGTAATTTTTGTCTCATCTCCTTAATCTTACCATAAGTCTTCTTCAACTATAGCAACAGTTTTTCCCTTCTCTTTGGCTTTCAATCTATCTGGTTTTAATTTTGGATGAAGTTGCCAACAATGGTCTTCATCATTGCTAGTATTTGAACAGTTTTTCCATGTGAGTTTTCCTTCTCTTTTTTGATACTTGCAGTCTTCTTTTCCTTCCATTTTCCTCCCTTCTCTTTTCCTTTACCCTCACTTTCCCCTTTCTCCTCTATGTTTTGTTTTTCCCTTACCTCAAGATGCATAGCTTGCACACATACTTCATCTAAGTTTCTTGGGTTAAACATAAGGATAGTATGCTACCAATAGGAATGTAAACCTCCAATATATTTTAAGAGTGTGTCTTGTAAATTCAAGTTTACTCCCAACAATAAAGCCTTTTTCTTAAACTCTTGTGTATAATCTTGGACAGTTTGGCCTTTAAGCTGCCTAAAATTCTGCCAACTCATAATGCCTTTTTTCATATAAGCTAAAGGATTAAACTATATTTTAATTGAAAAAACAAATTCATCCCAAGAAATGGATATCTTACCATGGATTTGCATTTCCTCTTGAGTTTTTTCTTCCCACGAAATTAGTGCAGCTCTTTCTAGCCTCAGTGAAGCCAATTAAATATTTATGTCATCTTCCTAAAGGTTCTGAATTCTACAATTTACCTCCAACTTTTGAGTCCAATTATCCAACTTTCCTGCATTCACCTCTCCATTGTACATGGGAAGTTCGAATCTTTTGTCCAATTTCAATAATGGAGTTTTTCCTTTTGGGGTTTCGGAATGATTATGGGCAGTGATGGTTTTGGAAGATGATGTTGTGTGAGATGGTGAAGATGATGAGGAAGATAATGAGGACGGTGGAGATGGAGGTGGCTTTCCACCATTCCCTTTAGAATCCTTCTTTTTGTCTTTTTTTTCCTCTGAGCTTCCTTCTCCATGTGGAGGTTTAGAACTCTCTCCAACCATTCTAGTGTTCCTCTCTTCATAGAGGACTTAAACCATCTCAGTCAAAGTGTAGAAATATTTCAACTGATGGAGATGGAACTTGAGGTGATTCAAGTGTTGCCTTGAGTGGTCTTTTGGATGAGGATGGTGCTTTCTCATCCTTCTTCCTTCTTGTCCTAATCTCAAGACTAGCTATCCATATCTTCCCTTCTCCTCTCTGCAACTTCAACCTTCTAATCATAACGATAATTGCAACTATCAAACCCTTCAAGAAAATCAAGAAAGCAACCTTGTGCTCTGATACGAACTTGATCTGAATTTAATTTCTAGTTATTGCTATGCGAGTATCATTTTAAGATAAAAATTTCTTTGCTTTGGTTTTCTTATCCCTAGAGATTTTATCCATGAGCTTGTGATTGTCAGTTCGTCCAACTTGGTGATATTTAGTGTTTTGCATGAAGTTAAAAGCATGAATTTAAATGGCTGAACATAAGCATATGAAAACACAACAAGCAAAAATAATAGATCTCAATACACAAATTTTTGTTGGAGTTCACCCCTACTGGGCTACATCTCCTTGGTCTAGCTTCATAGTGTGGGCCTTTGTATTAGCTTAAATAGTGCTAAAATTGTTGTTACATGCATCCAATGCTCTTGGTACCTATTCCAATGAGTTTAAAACATTAAAATCTATCAAAATTACTATTTTTTTACTCAATTTAGTTACCAATTGCTCTGGGAATGGCCTCCAACACCTGGTGGCCATAGGCTTCAAACATCTTCAAGTGAAAAACAAAACACCTGTAGATGACCTATTCTGCCTATGAAACCTAATCGAATGAGTTTAACACATTCAAATCTATCAGAAATGACTATTTTTTTACTCAATTTTCTTACCAGCTGCTTTGGGAATGACCTCCAACACCTGGTGGCCCTAGGCTTCAAAAATCTTCAAGTGAACAAAAACACTTGTAGATGACTTCTTCTACCTTTGAAAGCTACTCCAATGAATTCACAACATGCCAATTAGCCAAACATGACTATTCATTTTCGAAATTTGGTTGATAATTGGGTAAGTTATGGCTCAAACAATTTTTCTTAGAAAACCTCCTCTAAATCTAGAGAACTGCCAGTTAAGTCTGCCAAGTTTGGTGGCGGTTCCAGATTTAGTGGCTCTACCATAAATTTTGCCAACTTAATTACAAATTAATTAAATGATAAACTGATTATTGGCACATTAATCTTGCTTAATAGTTGGCCCCTAGTTCCTAGTTCAGACGTTTGGTCACATGGGGTGGGGGCTGGTCCCGAGGGGGCTTTGTTTTTACCAAATTTGCAGAAGCTCTAACTTTTGCATACAATGTCAAATTTTCAAACTGTTTGCAGTGTTGGAAAGTTGGAGACGAACTCTATCCATTCGTTTAGGTCTAAAGTAATTCTTATCACTTTAATGTTTTAGCTAAAACATTGATCCCTGATGAAAGCATATGTATTCATATTTATTCTTTGATTAATGCAATAGAGATAGGAAGGGGTTTTGAACAGTTTCTTTCCCTTAGATAAATATTTGTGCATGTGTGATGTTTTCTTTTGCATGTCAATGGTTTGTGTTCTAATTTGTGAATTAACGTCCGCAAAGTAGTAGAATAGATTCTAGTCTTGTGATTTAGTAAATTTCATGAGCAATTTCAAATCTACATCATAATTCCTACATGGTATCAGAGATGGATTCACAACAGAACAAGAAATTTCAAGTTGTTACTCAGGCATTCGATTCTGGAGATTAGTGTGGAAAGTTTTCTTTAGAACTAAAAAGATGGATTTCAATATACTAAGGCTAGATTATGCCTTGGAAGGAACCTCAAATTGTGTTGCATGGAAGGACCACATTGAGGTAAGTATTAGATGGAAATGGGTTACTGGAATACATCAAGATATATGTTTCAAAACCTCTAGCATCTGATGCTCAGAACCTTGCTAAGTGGAAGAATGATGTAGCCAAGGTGAGGAGAATAATCATGGAGGAAGTACGGGATCATACTATCTAGAATCTCCACAGAAAATAAATTTGGTTCCCAATGTGGAAAGCATTAATAGAATTATTCAAGAATAGTAGTCACCACAAGAAGTTGGCACTCAAGGATAAACTTTGAAGTATCAAGATAGAGAAGATTGACACAATTCCGCAGTCTGATCAAGTTTACATAGTGTCGTGATGAACTTGGTAGGGTCAGTGTTAATGTCCCTGAAGAAGACTTGATAACTCTAGCCCTTTTGGGCCCTCCCAAGAGTTGGCATAACTATCAAGATTTAGTGAAGGGAGGGATAAAATTCCAATTTTGAAGCACTTATGGTCCGACTTAGTGTTGGAGGAAATAAGGCAGAATACCAAAGATGGGACTTCATATTTCCTCGGGAATTGTGCAGGGAAATATGATGCTAGATGAGTAGATAAATGGCTAAGTGTTGGCCAGAGTTTCTCATTCAACAGAGAGAACAGTCATTTTTGTGTAGGATGTGCTAAGAGTTGGAGCAAGCAATTGTAATAGTTTCTCTATTCAGCTGATCAATGCAAAGAGGCTTGGGGTGTTTTCCCAGTTGATTTCCCCTAGAAATAACTATATACTTGTGGTTTTACTTGTTGTATGCCTATGCATGTTGTTCTAAATTGTGATTTCCATTCTACGAATAGTAGAATAGAATTGTGTCTTTTGCTTTTCAGATGAAATTAATTGAAAAAAGAAGAAAGAAAAAAATTTATATTTTCATGTATGGGGAAGATTTGTAATTCTTTTAGTATTAACAATATCTCAATGTAAGCCTTACATAAAAAAAATTAATATCGATGTTAAGTAAAATATTTTGATATTAACATCATGTGAAATTCATTCTGTTCTTAATATGAAGTTTATATGTGGCATTTAAATATATTGATGCTAAAAAAAATTCTAATATTGCTAATAAATAAGTATTTTAGTATGCATGTTTAAATAAAATATTTCAGTATTATACATATGGAGAGACTTCCCAACATGAGTGAGATTTGTATTTAAAAATATATTAATAGCATAGAATAATTTAATGTGGACAATGTAGGCCATATATAAAATATTTCAATGCTTCTTATGAAAACCATACATATTTTATATAAATAAATTGAAAATGATGGAGATGTGTAGTTCCTTCCATTTCAACATAGAAACGATTCATGACTCATACACAAATATATATAAAAAACCAGCATAGATTCATCTTAACCCTAAATTTATCAAGCACCTAGAGGGACCAAATCTATTGAGATGCAAACATCTCTTAAGTTTTGCACTCTAAAAGTGGCTTTCACCTCAAGAGATTTGATCTCTCTCAAGAGATCAAAAAGTTGGTGTTAAAGTAATGGGATGTATAGAGAGAGAGACATTTTATTGTAACAGAGACGTGTACTTAAAATATATTAATAACAAAAAGATATTTCAATGTCAGCTATGTACATATTATATATGCTCGGCGTGGAGTTTATACACGATTCACACACACACATAGAGAAACAAAAAAATATGTCAATGTCAGCTATGTATATATTATATATGCTCAGCATGGAGTTTATACACGATTCACACAACCACATAGAGAACCGTTATAAATGCATCTTAACCCTGTATCTATAAGCAACCAAAAGAATCAAATCTCTTGAAGTGCAAACTTTTTTTAAGTTTTACGCTATAAAAAATGGTTTACACTTTGAAAGATTAGATTATTATTACTATTAGTCTTAGTATTATTAGTATTATTTTATAACTAAAAAATTATATTTGTAATGTCATCATATTATAATTATATTTAAAAATATAAAGTAGTCATTTGTTATAGATAATAGCTTAAGATGCATATTATATAATGTTCTTATAAAACTCCATTTCCTAATAAATTTGATATCTAATAATTTTATTTTATTTATTAAATATAACATTTAAATAATAAATATTAATTAGTAATTCATTAATCCTAATATTTATCACCAAACCTTTTTATTTAAAAATGATGATAAACATATTTAATTTTAATCACATACATCAACCATTTGATTAAATAATTTACCCTTTAATTTAATTTAATCTCATTTATTCTAAAATAAAAACGCCTATCACCCATAACAACATTACACCTTTTATCACCAATAACAACATTACACCTTTTAAACTTTTATGTAATCTATATAAATATCACTATTGCATGACATGTTTTGAACTTTTATGTAACCTATATAAATATCATTATTAATAATATGATATTTTTTTTAACTTTTCACTGTACTGAAAATCATCATACACTTATAGAGAGATGTTGTTACCTTTCATTATATTTTAACATAATAAAATACTATTTATATTGACAAATAAAAAGGATACTAATAACAAAAAAGTAAATTTCATATTATATATTTGTTTTATTGCTATAAGAATAGCAAGGCTTTGGCGTTCACTTTGAGCAGTTAGATTTTGCTGTAGGGTATTACATATATTTGAAATGTATAGTTGACTATTTGATGTTATCTTTTCCCAAGTTTATTGAAATTCTGGTAGAGAATTTTTGGAATAATAAATTTTATCTTTATATTTTAGATAGGGGTATTAAGTTACTAAATTTATTTATTTATCTAAAAACAATTTTTAAATAATGGAAATTTAAAATTTTATAAAAAAATTCTCTTAAATTTTAAAAATAAAAGTAAAATATGTTGAGTCTAAATTACGGAATGACATTGGTTAAAGTCTCAGTGTTCAGCAAAATGGCTTCCTCAAGTGTAGATAGTAGCGAGAATGGCAGAAAGGAATTATTGTTAAGTGCATTGGAGGAAATATTGGGCTTGATCTTGAAGCTTGGAGAGCAGTTTATTATGGAAGCTCATTAGCATTTTACACTGATAAACTGCTAGCTGGAAGAATTAAGGAAGGAAGTGGAGTGCCTCCAAAATATGGTGACCACGCTGGCAAAGACGGTAGACACGCTGACAATTAAGGTGGATGGCATCGATCTCAAAGTGGAATTGGCAACTGTTGGAGTTCTGAAATAAGTCTATGGACTTCACGATCCCCTCCCTTTAGACACCAGTGAAGAACAACAACCTAGCAGCCTCTAGGACCAGTTTATGGGAGATTCTGATACACAGAAGGAAGAAGCAATTTAGATTGAACAAACAACTAAAGAAAGCATGGAAAAGGAAGCTAGAGATCATGCAATATTGACTATTTGAATGTTACATTTTTTTTGCTAAATCTTATGGAGTTTTTTGGCATAGATATAAGATAAATAATATAAGAACCCTTGCATGGAAAAGACTAATGAAAAATAGAATGTATAGTGAGAATTTATGGTCTATGGTAGAAGAAGATCCATCTCTTGATGTAAGGGTTCTACCCCTTTCTCCAGTTGATACAATATAATGTAACTCTTTAAAAAAAAAAATCAAACAAACTAAATTTATTAAGAATAAAATTATGAAAATAGTATTTAAATTTATCCAAAAAAGTTTAGTTATCAAAAGACATGTATCCAAACTCAATAGTGCATAGAAAATAAAGCTAACAAAAAAATAATGATGATTATAGAAAAGTTAAAAGAACTTATGTGGGTTCTACTTTCATTTCGTCTTACTCCTTTGTTCAATCTGGAAACTGCCTAGAGAAATGGAGAAGTTTGGTTTATGAACCCTAATCTTGGTGGGTGATATGGTGTAAAGGTTCTTTGTACTATTTAGAAATTACATTGACATGGAATATAAATGAAGGCTCAAGTCATTACATTAAAGTTTATCATATCATTAAGTTGTTTTGTTGAGCTGGTGATTCGTTCATTGTTTCTGATAATTTGTAATGATGAAGTGAGCATATTCAGGAATATAAAGTCTAGTTGAGGGAGTTATCACATTCGATTCTAAAACTCATTATTTCCAGTTTGGGTGCCGATGTCTCTAAACACTATAGATCAACCCCCTTCGATAATTGTGACTTTCATATTCACATGAATTTCTATCATAATAACAAGAGCCTGGAAATAGCAGTTGGGGATCATCAAATATTCTCTGAAGCTCATACAGACATTAGTTGCCTTACTATTTTGTACCAAGATGATGTGGGTGGTCTTCAAATCTGAGCATAGGAAGAAGAGTGGGTTAATACAAAGCCCTTGCCTGGATCCCTTGCTGTTAAAATAAGTGACTCTCTACTAGTCAAACATTGTAACACATGTTTCTTTGGAAATTAGAATTATGTTGCAGAAGTAAAATACATAATTGAATTATTTTTATAAATGGAAGATGTGGAGTAATTTCATATATCGTAACACAAAGCACCACGTGTTGTGTGGAGGATGTAAACCGAGGAGGTTTTCGAATGCATTCTTTATGTTTATGTCGGACGAAGCTAAATTCATGATCCTCAAGGATTGATTGATGAGAAGCACCCCTGAATGTATAAAGGAAATACATTCAAAAAACATAGGGCTTACTTCACGAACGTTGGCCCAAGTTTGGGTGGAAGTGATGTCTATTTCTAAACATGGTGTGTTGAAAATAGCAACAAGAAATGCTATAAATAGCATTTCTATAGAGAACACTTCAGGTACCAGTGTGGAAAACAGCAACAAGGAATGAAAAAATAGAAATGCTAAAAATAGCATTGCTATAAATAGCATTTCAGGATAGATTCCAATTTTAATTAGTCCCTAAATTAAAATTGAGAATTAAAATTTGAATTTGATCTTAACAGTTGTTTGTAAAATAATTAATTAATTCATCTTGAGTTTATTAGTTGGAGAAAATCAAACATGAATTCTTTGTGAAGACATGCAACAGTTATCCCTTTGATTGAGGAAGTTATCCCTTAATTAAGGAGATAAGGATGAATTGTAATTAGTTAGCTCAGTTAACTGAGTTCAGTCCAGTTAAATTAGTTCCAAACAGTTGGAGGAACTAATTGTGAGTTCAGTCAGTTAATGCATGCATGCATGCAACTAGTGTTCTCCAGATAACTAAATATTCTCGCATAAATAACCAATGCATGTCAGTTTAGAGAAAGACCCAGTTGAGATTAAAGGAAGGGATAGTGTATTATTAGTTTGAGGAATTTTCCTATAAAGGAATCTCATCCATGCAAAAGGAATTATCTCCTTTAGGATTGCGCAGTTATTTCAGAGGTCAGTGTT
Organism: Pinus taeda; assembly: GCA_000404065.3. Lineage (NCBI taxonomy): Eukaryota > Viridiplantae > Streptophyta > Pinopsida > Pinales > Pinaceae > Pinus > Pinus taeda. Next base: position 13,740 of record APFE030558959.1, read on the forward strand.
GTGTGTGAGAGGATTATTCACATAGGTTGTGGCTAGAGGACCCAAGAGAAATTGCACAAGGAAATAGGAGGCTTGGAGGACTAAAGGAAGGCATATGTGTTGTCTATTCTGTCTATGAGCGATAGTGAGGGATTGTATTGAGAGTTGGATAGCTTGTGAGCTAAAGTTTTGTGTAATCCTGAGATATTTCCATTTGTATGATAATACATATAGCAGGATTTTTAGCTGAGCCTTTCCCTTGAGTATTTTTTGTGTTTCATGTGTATTGATTCTTCTTCTGGTTATATGTGTTCTACTTGATCTTGCTCAAATCTATTAAGCTTCCGCAAGTTTGATTATAGAAGTAGATTAAAGTATTTTGCTTTAGTATATTGCATTATCAAGTTAATCTACAGTGAGAATTTCTACATGGTATTAGAGCTGAGTTTATCGGAGCAGTGAATAGTATATGAAGAATAGAATTCGAAGTTACAAAAAAAAAAAAAAATCATGGAAATTCCAGCAGAATTTTGATAAAATCTGACTGAATATTTTGTAAATCGAGGTTAAGCTGTCAAACTTCAAGACTTTAGGTGCCACATGAGTTTTTGAAAATGTTGAATCAATTTCATCATCACAAACATTATTCAAACACTCTTACTACCTAAACTCCAATGATTTATTTATCTTCCAGACACATTTTCCTCTAAATGGACAGTGCAAGCGCCTTCTGTTATGGTTCATGGATGGGACAATTTCTTTATGTTGTGGTTCATGGATGGTAAAATTGCTAGATGGGAACAATCAGATAGTGGGTCATGCGTACCTATGAGTCTATCATCGAAGCACAATATGGACACTCACTGCTTCAAAGTTGGTGTGTTTTATCAAAATTCTGCTCATATCGCATCCAATGCTTTCTGAACCTTAATTATTTAGGAGCGGGTCATATGGGCAGTTTTATATTTCCATGCGTTGGCCCTGAGTGGAATCGCGTCTGATTCAAAAATATTATCGAGCAGCCAAGGGCGGTGCAAACAAACCCACTTACCACTCTCAGCGAAATAACTCCCCTTATTTTTCAAAGCGCGATGGCCGATGGATCAACTCCACCCAAATCTGATGCTTATCATGTCCCTAGCTGACCAAGATTAACTGGGACCCATCTCCGTGCCCGGCCCCATTGCAAGGATAAGACCTCGCCATGAAAAGCGCATGAAAACCATCAAATCTTCCCCTGCTCGGATCCAATGCTTATCACGTCGGTTTGTTGTCCTACCATTTTCACCCCAGGGGCACGCAAAATGGGCGGTTTTGTCCTGCCACACATCAGGCCATGAGTCAAATCACGTCCGATACTGGAAAAACTACCTAGCAGCCAGAAGCGTTGCGATGAAAATCGCTTACCACTCCCTGCATCTTTAACCCCTCATCTTTCCCAGCACACTATGACTGTCGAATCTTCCGCCGCCTTGAGTATTTGCCTCTCGTCCATCAAAATTGTCCTCTGAGTGAAATCCATTCTGCACCCTACTTTTACTCCTATCCCAGCTCGCCCGTGTGGATAGCCAAAAGCGTGAGAGCCTGCCTCTGTTCTGCAGGTTCTGCCCTTGGATGACTCTCCTTGCCTGTTAAGGGATTGGGTGCCTTTCTGCATCCTCATCATTGTTCACCAACATAACTTGGGCCAAAAGACATCCTTTTTTGGCCATTATGTCAGCTTCCTTGTTCTAAGCTCGCAATACATGATAGAATGAGCAGGATGTGAAGTTATGACTCAACTTTCTTATTCTTTCTAGGGTCTTGTTTAGAGTAGGGTTGTCGAGTTGATTGCTCTTATTAAGGGTTTTAATCAGGATTTTAAAGTCCCCGAAGATTTGAAGGTCTTCCCCTATGTTCCTTTGAGCCACCTAACAAGATTTTAGCAGACCTAGGATCTCTACCTGGTTGTTGGTGCTCTGACCTAAACCGCAACTATAATTGTCCTGTTTTTGTCCATCTATGGAGTAAATTATTCCTCTTGCCACTGATATCCCCGGGTTTCCTTTGGAGGCTCTATCGAAGAAAATCATGAATTTTCCTTGATTTTTCCACCATTTTTGGAATTCCACCTCAGAGATCCAGAGACACCACTCTGGATTATGGCTAGTCAAGGAGATATTCTTCTTGATGCTTGCCCATCTTAGGGAATCACCTAGCTAGCTAATCTCTTCAGGGAGAAGGTCATTGTTTGACTTATAAGGTCTATTTTCAAGAGTTTCCAACAACAAGGCTTTGGCCTTGGCAGTGACTGTGTCGGTGGATTGAAGTCTATTATTGAAGATGGATTCATTCCTAGCTAACTAGATTCCCCAACAGATATATTTTTGGATTGCATTCAATATTTTAGTCCAAGTTGATTCGATGTTCAAAGGGTATGGATAGTGATCTTTCCAAGTTGTGAAAAGACTAACCACTGAATATTTCTGAGGGAATTGGACGCTGAGCCTCACGGTAGCTTACGACCAAACCTCTTAAGAAAAGGGGTAGCCTATGAATAGGTGATCGATCGTTTCATGGTCCTAGCAAAGGGGGCATCTGTGTGGACCAATGATTCCTCTTTTCTCTAGTTTTTCCCCAATGAGGGTCCTTCTGTGCATGAGAGTCCAGTAGAAGAAGTTGATTTTTGGGAGTTCAAATGGGTCCCAAACATTATGCCAAAGCTTTGTAGTATGGATCTGAGGACTTGAGCCTCAAATATTCTTCCTCTTCTCTAAATCTCTGGAGGGTGTTGATTTGTTGTTCTTCCTCCCTGTGAATCTATGCTCTAGTTATGTCTTGAGTCTCTAAGCCCATTTGGAGATCCAACAACTGCTTTGTGCTTTGTTTTCTTTAGGCAGTGGGAGAGACTGTGGGATTTTTTATCCAGTGCTTTAGGGCAATTTTGGTGGCTTTTATCTTTTTCTTCCAAACATAGCTGGGCGATCCTTGAACATGAATGGACCAAGCCTTATTCACTATGTCCAGAAACCCTTCCCTATTTTCCCATAGTGGGTTGAACCCGAAGGGGATTGGTCCCAGGTTTTCTTCTTCTTCCATCAGTAGGAGGATGGGTTTATGGTTTGAGTTCCACTTGGGTAGAACTTTTGTGGAAATGATCATCTTCCCAGAGAGGAAGGAACTCTGAAGGAGGAATTTGTCGAACCTGGCTGAGATATGCTCTTCCCATATTCTGTTATTTGTCCAAGTGTATAGCCTTTTTTTGGCTTGAAGTCCATTAAATCCCATTGTTGAATCAGGTTTTCCATTGAGGGGAGGAAGCAGTACCTGCTTCTGGTTCCTACTCTTTTTTCCTTTGGGTCAAGGATAAGATTGAAGTCTCTGGCAATAATTATATTATTGAGGGAGTAAGATTCCAAAAAATCAATCAGGGTTTGCCAACACTGTCCCTTTTCTACATAGAGTACAAGAACATAGAGATTAAAGAGAGCAATGCTTATCTTACTTGGTAGGTGTTGGAGTTCGGTGTAAATCCAGTGTTGCATCTAAAAGGAGCTTTCAAGTTGGAATTTTTTAGCCTCCCAGAGAGTGGCTAACCCACCGCATGTACTTCTAGCACTTACCGCTTTTCCAGCTTTTGTTTTCCATTTTGATTCACTGTGTTCTAGAAGGGCTTCTCCTTCTATTTTAGTACCTTGGAGCATGAGGATATCGAGAAGTTCTGACTTTAGTAGGCTCTTGATTGCTTCAGATTTTGATGGGTTCCCCAATCCTCTGGTTCTAGTATTTCTAACGATAGACATCTCTATAGTGGCCTAACTGGCTTGCATTTTTAGTCTCTCTAATTCTTCTTCTCTGGCCCCTTGATGAGATTTCCTCCCCACTCTTTTCAAGGGCCTCTCAGATGTTTCATCTTCCAATGATCCCGATGTCTCAAGGGTCTTCTTTCTTGTCATAGCTGCATAGGAAGTGGAACTAGAGGCACCTTTTGGGTTTGGACTGGTTCCTCTTGCCTTTTTCTTTCTTCCATGTTGTTTGCCTGTTGTTCATTCTCTTTATCTACTAGATATTGGTGTTCTTCTAGTGTACTGAGAATATCAAAGGGTTTGGTTGATATGTCTTCTATTGGAGGGACTGAACTTCCTTCAGCCTGGGGTTCTGGAGGATCAACCCTCCCAGTGGAGGTGGGTTTCCCTTTATTCCTATTTCTCTGCTTGGTTGGTCTTGATTTCTAGACCTGAGTCCATTGGTCTCCCTTCTCTTTCTGAACTACATCCTTTGATTTCTTTTTACAATGCTTGGAATAGTGATCATAGCCATGGTAGTGTTTAAATTTAAATGGTAGTTGCTCGTAATCTAGCACTTGTATGTGTGACCAATCAGGCGTCGTGAGTTTAATGGCTTCAGGGAGACCTTCCTCCAGGTCTACTTCTAAACAAATTCTACCACAGGAATACTAGTATCTTCTTTCTGCTCAGTCGATGTATTTTCCTAGCTTTTTACCTATGGTTTCTAAGGATTTAGGGTTCCAGCAGTGAAGAGGAAGGTTGGGTAGTCTCACCCAGACCAGAATGATCGGGGGCACATCCTGGGTCGGGTCGAAGTCTGGAGTCCATTTGTTCAGATATAGTCCCTAAGGCCCCATGAAATACGACCTGTTTTTGAAGATTAGGATTTTGTCCTCTGCTACTTTGAATACAAATACAAAGAAGCCTTTGCCAACGGAATGACTTTGTATGCCTTCTTTGATGAGGGAACACCAATTCCTTTGAGCCCAAGCTTCAATCGCTTTTAGTGAGGGTCATAAACCTATGAACTGATAGTTAAGTCCTCTTTCTTCTAGGGTTAAAGCAGCTTTGCAAGGCTCTTCAATAGGCAAAGCAACTGTGGGGATAGTTGGCATTTTTTTCACGAACTTCTGTTGGTTATCGGATACTGGCCTTTTGTTGCAAGCTGCAACCAGATCCCTGAAAGTTGCTAGCTCTGGTGGCAAGGTAGTTTCCTTTTCGCGACCCCCTCCTAGGGCCATGGCGTGGACGCTTCGCGCAGTCTCAAGGTTGAGTGTGTCTCTTTGCGCGCTCCCCTAGCTTCCCCCTATCGAAAGGAGGCTGCCCCAGGCTCCCGCTAACTGGTTCCTCTCGAGAGGTCTACTCGAGGCTCCCGCTCTGCTCCTGTGGTATTTGGCTCTTAGCGAAGGTACAACTTTTACCATGATTTATTAATGTTACAATTTCGATACATTTTCTATGTCCACTATAAATGTATTTCACAATTTTTATGACGGAGTTAGAAAAAAAGAAATAGTGTTAACACTTAACTGAGGGATCACTACTTCCAATGCGATAAGATCGAAATACGAAGAAATAATTTCCCATGCATTAAATATAAAGGAAATAACATTACGTTGTGCAATTACAATCTGAGACAGAAGGTTTTACTAGAAGAAAAGTGAGTGAAGTCATCTACCGAGGTGGACGAATTGCCCGGACGGCGAGAAGTGGCCGGAATCCGGGCAAAAAAATTTCAAAAAATCTTGTAGAGGCAATGCTTGAATCATGTTTTTGATGCTAGAAATGGATTCAGCAACATCAAAAATGTCTAGGACACCTAAAATTTTGAAGTTTAACAACTATAACCTGGATTTACAAAAATCCTTGCCAGATTTTCTCTAAATATGACTGGAATTTCCATAACTTTCTAGGCAATTCCTCCGGCTAGTTAGACTACATCAAAGTGAGTAAGAAATTGACTTTGATTTTGTTGTAGAATATTAATATATATTTGAAATGTGTAGTTGAATTACTTTGACTTTGTTATTT
>APFE030558959.1:52028-63407 GCA_000404065.3 Pinus taeda
ATTCTTCTTCTAGTTATATCTGTTCTACTTGATCTTGCTCAAATCTATTAAGCTTCCGCAAGTTTGATTATAGAACTATATTAAAGTATTTTTCTTTAGTATATTGCATTATCAAGTTAATCTATAGTGAGAATTTCTACATGGTATCAGAGCTGAGTTTATCATAGCAGTGAACAATATATGAAGAATAGAATTCGAAAATAGAAAAAAAAAAAAAAAAATTCATGGAAATTCCAACAGGATTTTGATAAAATCTGACTAAATTTTTTGTAAATCCAGGTTACGCTGTCAAACTTCAAGATTTTAGGTGCCACATGAGTTTTTGAAAATGTTGAATCCATTTCATCATCACGGACATTATTCAAACTCTCTTACTACCCAAACTCCAATGATTTATTTATCTTCCAGACACATTTTCCTCTAAATGGATAGCACAAGCACCTTCTGTTATAGTTCATGGATGGGACAATTGCTTTATGTTGTGGTTCATGGATGGTAAAATTACTAGATGGGAATAATCAGATGGTGGGTCGTGCATATCTGTGAGGATATCACCGAAGCACGATATGGATACTCACTGCTTCAAAGTTTGTGTGTTTTATGAAAATTCTGCTCATATCGCGTTCAATGCTTTCTGAACCTTAATTATTTAGGAGCGGGTCATATGGGTGGTTTTATATTTCCATGCGTTGACCCCTGAGTGGAATCGCGTCCTATTCAAAAATATTGTCGAGCAGCCAAGAGTGGTGCGAACAAACCCACTTACCACTCTCGGCGAAATAACTCCCCTTATTTTTCAAAGCGCGATGGTCGATGGATCAACTCCACACAAATCTGACTCTTATCACGTCCCTAGCTAACCGAGCTTTAACTGGGACCCATCTACGTGCCCAACCCCATTGCAAGGATAAGACCTCGCCATGAAAAGTGCATGAAAACCGTCAGATCTTCCCCTGCCTGGATCCGATTCGTATCACGTTGGCTTCCTGTCCGACCATTATCACCTAAGGGGCAAGCAAAATGGGTGGTTTTTTCCTGCCACGTGTCAGGCCATGAGTCAAATCACGTCCGATACTGGAAAAACTGCCCAGTAGCCAGAAGCGTTGCGATCAAGACCACCTACCACTCCCCACATCTTTAACCCCCCATCTTTCCTAGCACACTATGACTGTCGGATCTTCCCTCGCCCTGAGTATTTGCCTCTCGTCCATCAAAATTGTCCTCTGAGTGAAATCCATTATGCACCCTACTTTTACTCCTATCCCGGCTCACCCATGCGGAAAGCCGAAAGACTGAGAGCCTACCTTTGTTCTGCAAGTTCTACCTTTGGACGACTCTCCTTTCCTGTTAAGGGATTGGGTGCGTTTCCATGTCCTCATCATTGTTCACCAGCATACCTTGGGCCAAAAGACATCCTTTGTTGGCCATTATGTCGGCTTCCTTATTTTGAGCTCACAAGACATGATAGAATGAGCAGGATGTGAAGTTATGACTCAACTTTATTATTCTTTCTAGGGTCTTGTTTAGAGCAGAGTTGTCGAGTTGATTTCTCTCATTAAGGGTTTTAATCAAGATTTCAAAGTCCCCAAATAGTTGAATATTTTCCCCTATGTTCCTTTGAGCCACCTGACAAGATTTTAGCAGACCTAGGATCTCTGCCTGGTCGTTGGTGCTCTGACCTAAACCCCAACTATAGCTGTCCTATTTTTGTCCATCTATGGAGTAAATTATTCCTCTTGCCCCTGATATCCCCGAGTTTCCTTTGGAGGCTTCATCAAAGAAAATCATGACTTTTCCTTGATTTTTCCACCATTTTTGGAATTCCACCTCCGAGATCCAGAGACACCACTCTAGATTATGGCTAGTCAAGTAGATATTCTTCTTGATGCTTACCCATCTCAGGGAATCACCTAGCTAGCTGAGCTCTTCAGGGAGAAGGTCATTGTTTGACTTATAAGGTGTATTTTCAAGAGTTTCCAACAGCAAGGCTTTGGCCTTAGCAGTGACTGTGTTGGTGGATTGAATTCTATTGTTGAATATGGCTTCATTCCTAGCCAACCAAATTCACCAGTAGATATATTTTTGGATTGCATTCAAGATTTTAGTCCAAGTTGATTCGATTTTCAAAGGGTATGGATAGTGATCTTTCCAAGTTGCGAAAATACTAACCACTGAAGAATTCTAAGTGAATTGGACATTGAGCCTCATGGTAGCTTGCAACCAAACCTCTTGAGAAAAGGGGCAGTCTATGAATAGGTGATCGATCGTTTCATGGTCCTTGCAGCAAAGGGGGCATCTGTGTGGACCAATGATTCCTCTTTTCTCTAGGTTTTCCCCAATGAGGGTCCTTCTGTGCATGAGAGTCAAGCAGAAGAAGTTGATTTGGGAGTTCAAATGGGTCCCAAACATTATGCAAAAGCTTTTTAGTATGGATCTGAGGACTTGAGCCTCAAATATTCTTCTTCATCTCTAAATATCTAGAGGGTGTTGATTTGTTGTTCTTGCTCCCTGTGAATCTATGCTCTAGTTATGTCTTGAGTCGCTAGGCCCATTTGGAGATCCAACAACTGCTTTGTGCTTTGTTTTCTTTGGGCAGTGGGAGAGACTGTGGGATTTCTTATCCAGTGCTTCAGGGAAATTTTGGTGGCTTTTATCTTTTACTCCCAAACATAGTTGGGTGATCCTTGAACATGAATGGACCAAGCCTTATTCACTGTGTCCAGAAACCCTTCCCTGTTTTCCCATAGTGGGCTGAACCAGAAGGGGATTGGTCCCAGGTTTTCTTCTTCTTCCATCAGTAGGAGGATGGGTGTATGGTTTAAGTTCCACTTTGGCAGAATTTTTGTGGAAATGATCATCTTCCCGGAGAGGAAGGAACTCTGAAGGAGGAATTTGTCGAACCTGGCTGAGATATGCTCCTCCCATATTCTGTTATTTCTCCAAGTGTATAGCCCTTTTTTTGGCTTGAAGTCCATTAAATCCCATTGTTGAATCAGGTTTTCGATTGAGGGAGGAAGCAGTCCCTACTGCTAGTTCCTCCTCTTTTTTCCTTTGGGTCAAGGATTAGATTGAAGTCTCTGGCAATAATTATATTATTGAGGGAGTAAGCTTCCAAAAATTCAGTCAGGGTTTGCCAACATTGTTCCTTTTCTACATAGAGTACAGGAACATAGAGGTTGAAGAGAGCAATTCTTATCTTACTTGTTACGTGTCGAAGCTTTGTGTAAATACAGTGTTGCATCTAAAAGGAGCTTTCAAGTTGGAATTTTTCAGCCTCCCAAAGAGTGGCTAACCCACCGCATGTACTTCTAGCACTTACTACTTTTCCAACTTTTTGTTTTCCATTTTGATTCACTGAGTTCTAGAAGGGCTTCTCCTTCTATTTTAGTCTCTTGGAGCATGAGGATCTCGAAAAGTTATGACTTTAGTAGGCTCTTGATTACTTCATTTTTTGATGGGTTCCCCTGTCCTCTGCAGTTCCAAGAGACTAATCACATTATTTACTGGTAGGGGTTCGCTAGCACCTCCCTTGGGAGCCCTGGTTCTATTATTTATGCCGATAGAAATCTCTATAGTGGCCTGACTACCTTGCATTTTTAGTCTCTCTACTTCTTCTTCTCTGGCTCCTTGATGAGATTTCCTCCCCACTCTTTTCAAGGCCCTCTCAAATATTTCGTCTTCCGATAATCCCGATGCCTCAGGGGTCTTCTTTCTTGTCATAGTTGCATAGGAAGGGAACTAGAGGCACCTTTTGGGGTTTGGACTAGTTCCTCTTGCTTTTTGCTTTCTTCCATGTTGTTTGCCTGTTTTTCATTCTCTTTATCTACTAGATATTGGTGTTCTTTTAGTGTACTGAGAATATCAAAGGGGTTGGTTGATATGTCTGCTATTGGAAGGACTGAACTTCCTTCAGCTTGAGGTTTTGGAGGATCAACCCTCCCAGTGGAGGCAGGTTTCCCTTTATTCTTGTTGCTCTGCTTGGATGGCCTTGATTTCTAGACCAGAGTCCATTGGTCTCCCTTCTCGTTCTCAACTACATCCTTTGATTTCTTTTTACAATGCTTGGCAAAGTGATCATAGCCATGGTAGTGTTTGCATTTAAATGGTATTTTCTCGTAATCTAGAACTTGTATGTGTGACCAATCAACCATCGTGAGTTTAATGGCTTCAGGGAGACCTTCCTCCAGGTCTACTTCTACACAAATTCTAGCATAGGAATACTAGTCTCTTCTTTCTGCTCGGTCGATGTTTTTGACTAGCTTGTTACCTATGGTTTCTAACGATTTAGGGTTCCAACAGTGAAGAGGAAGGTGGGGTAGTCTCACCCAGACCAGAATGACCGAGGGTACATCCTAGGTCAGGTCGAAGTCTGAAGTCCATTTGTTCAGATATAGTCCCTAAGGCCCCATGAAATATGACCCTTTTTTTAATATTAGGATTTTGTCTTCTGCTGCTTTGAATACAAATACAAAGAATCCTTTGCCGAAGAAATGGCTTTGTATGCCATCTTTGACGAGGGGACACCAGTTCCTTTGAGCCCAAGATTCTATCGCTTTTAGCGAGGGTCATAAACCTGTGAAGTGACAAATAAGTCCTCTTTCTGCTAGGTTTAAAGAAGCTTTGCAAGGCTCTTCAATAGGCAAAGGAAATGTGGGGATAGTTGGTATTTTTTTCATGGACTTCGTTGGTTTTCAGACGCTAGCCTTTTGTTGCAAGCTGCAACTAGATCCCTGAAATCTGCTAACTCTGGTGGCAAGGGAGTTTCCTTTTCGCGACGCCCTCTTAGGGCCATGGCGCTAACGCTTCGCGCAGTCTCAAGGTTGAGTGTGTCTCTTTGCGTAATCCCCTAGCTTCCCCCTATCAAACAGACGCTGCCCTAGGCTCCTGCTAACTGATTCCTCTCGAGAGGTCTACTCCAAGCTCCTGCTCCACTCCTGTGGTATTTGGCTCTTAACCAAGGTACAACTTTTACCATGATTTATTAATGTTACAATTTCGATACATTTTCTATGTCCATTATAAATGCATTTCACAATTTTTATGACGGCGTTAAAAAAAAAAAAGAAACAGCATTAACACTTAACCAATGGATCACTACTTCCAATGCGATAAGAACGAAATACGAAGCAATACTTTCCCATGCATTAAATATAGAGGCAACAAAATTGACGTTGTGCAGTTATGATCTGAGGCAGGAGGTTTTACCAAAATAAATATGAGTGAAGTCATATACCGAGGCAGAGGAATTGCCCAGACAACCAAAAGTGACCAAAATCCGGGCAAAAAAAAATTCAAACAATCTTGTAGAGATAGTGTTTGAATCGTGTTTTTGATGGTAGAAATGGATTCAACAACATCAAAAACGTCTAGGACACCTAAAATTTTGAAGTTTAACAACTATAACTTGGATTTACAAAAATCCTTGCGGGATTTTCTCTAAATATGACTGGAATTTCCATAACTTTCCAAGAAATTCCTCCGGCTAGTTAGACTATGGCAAAGTGAGTAAGAAATTGACTTTGATTTTGCTGTAGAATATTAATATATATTTGAAATGTGTAGTTGAATTACTTTGACTTTTTTATTTTTCATATATATATTATATTATATATATATAATATATAATATATTATATATAATTTAAATTTAAAAATAAAAATAAAACATCAAATAATTTATACTTATTTGAGATAAAATTATAAAAATAGAATTTACATTTATCCCAAAAAAAAAAATTGAGTTGTCAAAAGACATGTATCTAAAGTCAATAGTACATAGCAAGTAAAGATAACAAAAAAAATAATGATTGTTACAAGAATGTGAAAAGAAATTATGACAACTCTACATTCATTTCCTCCTCATTTGTTCAATGTGGAAACCACCTAGAGAAATGGAGAAGCTTGGTTCATGAGCCTAAATTTGGTAGGTGATATGGTGTAAAGTTTTTTTTACCATTTCAAAATTATATTGACATAAAATATGAACCATGGTACAAGTCATTCATTAAATTTCATTACATCATGGGTAGAAAAAATGAATCTAAGGGAGAGAATTCTAATTATTCTTTTAAACTACCTAAAATAAATTTAATTAATATAATAATAATCATATTTTATAATAAATAATAAATGTATTTACGCATAAGATATTTTCATGCCATAAAAAATTATCCCTTGATTTTTATATTTAATTATTTTTATTAAACTAAATTTATTTAATCAATAATTCTCAAAAAGAAAAATATAAAATTAAATTAAATAATTTGTGGACAAATATTTTATATGAAAAGTTTGAATACATGAAAATGATTCATCTTATACAAAATTGTAATATATATAATTTTAAAGCTGGACCATGCAATGCGAAATACATCTCTGTTCCAAAGGATTTTTCATAGTAAAATTCTTATCAACAATTGACAGAGACATAGTAATACAGAAAGGACATTGGTTTTGGGGATCCACAAGACTCTTCATCACACCTTGGTTCCCAGAATTTGATGCAAACACAATGGTAGTTTCCAAGATGCCAGTTTGGGTGAGACTACACAATCTGCCAGTACATCTCTGGAATGATCAAGTACTAGCTGAAATTGGAAATACTACCGGACGCTACATCAAAATGGACACCCAGTGGGTGGAGGAACGAATTTATACATTTGCACGAATATGTGTGGAAGTTGATCTCAGCAAAGGCCTGCCAGACCAGATTCAGCTGAAGCATAAACAAAGGAGCTGGTCACAGATTCTAGACTATGAAAACACTGCTTTCAGATGCTGAATATGTCAACAAACAGGACACCTTGAAAGCAAGTTTCCAGCAGCCAAAAAAGACAATCGCAGAAAGAAGAAAACCGAAAAACAAGCAAAGGGATGGCAATTCCCCCACCTACTTCATATGACGAGGAGGAAGAAGAGATGGAGTTTGCTAACCCCAACCCGACTAATCAGATGAACAAAGAACCAACAGAGAAAGACATAAATCCGTAGGAACATATAGACACAGCACGGGCAACTGCAACAGAGACTATGGATATGGGCAGAAATAAAAATCAACACATATCAGACTCGTCATACTTTGATAAGGACAACCCATAACCTATGGCTGAAACAACACTAGCACTTATAACTTCAACAGAATTACAGGGGGTTTGGAAAAAAGTTAAGAAGAGAAAAGGGCGAAAAGTCTGACTTTTCCTCACCTGCACATAATTTTCTGTGTCACATGTTTTCTTGAATCCGTACACCCTACGTGGTGATGAAGGATCTTTGCATATTCTTCGAACACCATTTTTGAAATCTGTTTACAGCATATGCCAGAAGGCATCTACAACATGTAAATTTTCAATCATAATGAAAGATTACGATTTTTCCAGTGGAAAAAAAATTAAAGTAAACAATATGAAAAGTTTGAATACTATACAAAATTGCAATATATCATATATATATTATATATAGTATATATATATATATATTCAAAGTAGACAAAATATTTTATATGAGGACAGGCTTGAATTACAAGAAATAATTGATCTTATACAAAATTTGTAATAATATATATATATAATTAACTTTTAGAAGTAGAGAAAATATTATATGAAAAGTTTGAATACATAAGAAATGGAAATTCATTTTATTACAAATGTAATATATATATATATATTAGATCCTAATTCCGATTATGATTTAATGATCGAAGTCCGATGGAACCTTAGTAGTGCGTTTTCTTTTAATTATTGTACTCGAGAATATTGAACAGACACAGTCAAGAATAAGCAATGTCTGACAGGACCTTCAATAATTCTCATATGTTTCTAAACTTACAAGTATGAGTCTTGTGTGTGTAGATAGATACCTTTGTTTTTGTGAGTGTGTGAAAGAGTGTTTGTATTCTGTGCTTTAAGAGACCAAAGACTAGAAAGCTCTACTTTGAGGCATAACTTGGTATATAACATCTTTATTTGAATTAATTCTGAAGCCTGCTGGGCCGCCTGTCTGAGGACAGTTTGTTCCAAGATCACCTTAAGTCGGGATTGTAAAGCGAGTTGAAGAACGAAGGAGTCGTGTGTCCTCGTATTTCTCGAGCTGGTGGATGGTGTGAGGAATTTCAGCATACTCTTCAGAGGTTCAAGTAAGTTACTCAGTCCATCATTTTAATTGGTATCAGAGCCCTGTTCTGGTCCTGAGTTATAAACTACAGATAGAGTCTAAAACTAGCCAAGAAGCCTTCGAAAAACTCTTGTTCTACAATTGCTGAGTAGATAAATGCTACTTTAGTCAATCTCTAGTATAGTTTGTAATTATGGAAAATCTGTTACACTCTTTCTCTACTCTTGATCGTAAAGTCATAACTGAAGTCTCTTCTCGAACTGTTCAATCTGATGTTATCTACTGAAAATTATGAAGCAGTCGTGAATCCTAAGAGATGGAATCCTCCTGCTCTCCATGCTACTGATGTTTATAAACTGTCGATGTCGTTTGTTTTTAAAAGAAAATCTTTTTTGAAAGAAGTGGAAGTTACTATAAAAATTTATGGTCCCGCAATCCAAATAGTCGCTTTAAATCTATTTTTTGATGATGATATCAAGAAATTTCGAAAATATGTAAAGGATCATAAATATTCCTATATTCATTTTGGTGGTATTAGAATTATTCTTTCTCCTTTGTTCCGACATGGATTAAATACTCCCTGCATTGCTAAAGTCTTTGATACCCGTCACTACACATATGACCATGCAAGGATAGGAACCATTTTGGGTAATCTATCGACAGGATGTCAATATGGTACAATATTTCCTGATTACTCAATAAGCTTAAATGATCTCCATCTTAAATATTGTTTCAAACTTTTGGTAGGAGTTCAAGGTCTTCAAATGATAGAAGATAGTGAGTATCTTTCTACACTGGTTCGAGCTTCTTTTCAGCTACCAATTAAAATGATGGACTGAGTAACTTACTTGAACCTCTGAAGAGTATGCTGAAATTCCTCACACCATCCACCAGCTCGAGAAATACGAGGACACAAGACTCCTTCGTTCTTCAACTCGCTTTACAATCCCGACTTAAGGCGATCTTGGAACAAAATGTCCTCAGACAGGTGGCCCAGCAGGCTTCAGAATTAATTCTAATAAAGATGTTACATACCAAGTTATGCCTCAGAGTAGAGCTTTCTAGTCTCTGGTTTCTTAAAGCACAAAATACAAACACTCTTTCATACACTCACAAAAATAGACGTGTCTATCTACACACACAAGACTCATACTTATAAGTTTAGAAACATATGAGAATTATTGAAGGTCCTATCAGACATTGCTTAGTCTTGACGGTGTCTGTTCAATATTCTCGAGTACAATAATTAAAAGAAAACGCACTACCAAGGTCCCATTGGACTTCGATCACTATCATAATCAGGATCAGGATCATGTGCTTCTGATGAAGATGAGGGAAGCTTTTGCTTTAACCATGATTGATTTAACCACTCCAAATATTCTGTCTCCCATGTGTGGTCTTGTTGTTCTTGAGCATCTTCGTACAAATCCATGAAAATAGTTTCTTTTTCGTCGGATACCTTCTCTTTTCCTTTTGTCGTAGCTGCTTTTTCTTTTGTCGAGACTGTAGAAGATTCTCCTTTTAGTGGTGCCTTGGATGATTGTCCTGTATCAAACTTTATTGTGTCAGTTGTAACATGGAGATTTTTTTGTGGAAAGAGATGTTTATTGTCCTCTTTCGTCCACCGATTTATATAAGCCATTAGATCTATCTCAATGTCAAGGAAGGAATCCTTTTTGCTTTTATAGAATTCATGCATTGTTTGAACTAACAATTCGACTCCATCTAATAATTCCCATTTCAAAATTTGAAACATGCTGACAGAGTGTTCTATGGCACATTGGACCCATAGTTTGCAGTTATGATTGATATTCTCTTGCTACTGCCAACCCAATTCAAAAATCATAGATGAACAAACCTTGGTTGACAATATTAAATTTACCAAAAAAACTACATCATCACTCCAATTTCCTGCAATAACACTAATAGTGATTAATGCCTTTGAATTAATCAGTAATTTGATTACTCCAAATCTTCCTTGAAGTGTTTCGAAAGTTCTAATCATAGACAATTTTTCAGGTAACTTGAGGTTGTGAAATTCTTTAAGCCAGAGAGTGATTTTCTTAATTTCTTCATTATTGTTGGTTATCACAGAGGCAGCAACTCGTTCAGGGCCATATAATTGTGCAAAAGGATTTGGGATAATAGGATTTCTAAACTCTAAACTTTGATAATCCCAAGGTGTCAAGAATGTTCGTAGATATTGCAATGTCCTTTCAACACATTAAGAAGCTCTTGTCTGGGGCTTCTTTTGACAATGGCCATTTTTTATTTCCCAATCTGCAAATGGTTCAAAGAGTTCAGACTAGGGAAATGAATCTGTTCCTCCAAAATTTTCATCATTTCTCTAAAGAAATGCAGCATCAAGTTCTTCATAAAGATCAGGAATTCTTAATGACTTTAGAAACCTTCCTACCCTTTCGGTCATATTTATTTCATCCAAATCGAGCATTTTAGCAGAAGTATAAACAACAAAGGAGAAATCCATACCTCTAATGATCTGATAATAATTCAAAGTTTGCAGAACCTTGATCATAGATTCAATATACTCTTTAGTCTAATAATCATCTAGAGCCTTGAAATAAAGTTTTACCTTCATATTTGGCAGAGGATATACCTTTACCAATTCTTCATCTAAACCCAACAAGACACCAACATTTTTGGACTGCCAAGCTTGACATCTGTCTATCCATTGATTTCTTGTCATTCTTAGTCCAATAATACTTTTAATTTCTTCGACCACATCACCAAGAATTAATTCAATAATCTGAAATATTTTTACAAAAGTTTCAAAGTTGTCATCTGCAGGGGTCTTACCAAGAATAACAAAATTATCAGTTCTTTGGTTATGAACATGGGCCTTATTCACTTCTCTGGTAAGAGAGTCGGCTAAATAATTGGAAATACCTGGCACCCATTCAACATCAAAATCATACATTTGAAACCATATCTGCCATGCCAAAAGTCTACCTCTTGCGAGTTGTTTTGATATCTTGGCTGATAGGAAATACTTGAAATTCATTGAGTTTGTTCTTATCAAGAACTTGGCAAGGGCCAAATATCATTCGAATTTTTGTATGCAATTAAAAATGGCAAGAGTTTCTTTTTCTGCTGGAAAATAATTTTTCTGGTGAATTAGGAATTCTCCAGATGCATATGCACATAAAATTTATTCTCCCGTCTCTTATTTTCTTTCGAAAAGGATGGCTGCCAAAAAATTATCGGACGCATCAATTTGAAGGATGAGAAATCCATTACCTGGTGGTTTGGG
>APFE030558968.1:0-22651 GCA_000404065.3 Pinus taeda
TGCCTGTGATCTTCTACGCCATTTTCACATGGAAGAATGTAAGCCAGCTCCTTCTCCCTTTCAGTCTGGAGCCAAACTTTCAGTCACTTGTACTTCCCCTGAAGTTGATGCTACCTTATACTGTCAACTTGTAGGAAAACTTTTGTACCTAACCCATACTCGTCCTGACCTTTCCTTTGTTGTTGGCCTTGTTGCTCGGTTTATGCAAAACCCACGTGAAAGTAATTGGAAATTAGCTAAAAGAATACTTCGTTATGTTCGAGGTATAGTTCAGTTTGGAATTCACTACAGTGCCGGAGCATCTCCTCTATTGGTTGGTTTCAATGATTCCGATTGGGCTAGTGACCCTGTTGATTGGAAGTCTACTGCAGGTTATGTGATCACTCTTGGTTCAGGACCTATTACATGGGCTTGCAAGAAATGAGATGCCATTTCTCTTTCTTTAGCAGAAGCAGAGTATCGTGGTGCCGTAGAAGCTAGTAAGGAAGCCTTGTGGCTTCGTTAGATCCTATCAGAGTTTAGCTGAAAGCCAAACTATGATACAATCTGACAAAGCCACAAGGCTTCCTTACTAGCTTCTACGGCACCACGATACTCTGCTTCTGCTGAAGAAAGACAAATGGCACCTCGTTTCTTGCAAGCCCATGTAATAGGTCCTAAACCAAGAGTGATCACATAACTTGCAGTAGACTTCCGATCATCAGGGTCATCAGCCCAATCAGAATCAGTGAAACCAACCAATAGAACAGATGCTCCTAAAACAACAGAGCAGTCCTCTTGGCCCGAAAGCAGTCAGAAACAATAGATCTAGGAAATAGCAGTCAGATGCAGTTCTACCAGCTTCAGATTTGGATCACCAACGGACGCGACCCTCAAATAGCTTTGATACCATGTAGGAATTTATAGGTTAAGTTCCTCAGACAAAACACCAAAGGACACTACTCAAAAATAGATCACAGATCAATACACCAGTATTTTTGACGTGGTTAAAACCCTCAAAGAGGGAAACAGTCCACGACCTGAGCCAACGCGACCACTATAGACAATTTATTAATAAAAGAATGAAATTTTAGATAAGCTTCTCTCATGAAAAGTTAACCTACAAATGACCCTCCATTCTCTTTAAATAGAGATCATGGACCAATCGGGTGTTAAGCCACGGATCAAGTGTCGGTAATATCGAGGAGAGAATGGAACTGTCAGATCACTACATATTGTGACCGTCGGATTGTAAGTTACAAAAGTACATAGTAAAGAAACACACTTTACTTAACTCTACACTAGACCAAGTTATACTTAACTATTTCCTATGTGTCGGAATATCCTAATAACAATGCTCAAGACTTTGTGTCTGAGTGTGACAAGTGTTTACATGGCTAGGAAAACTTGTATACAAAAATACCAACCTTCGAAATTGTTAGGGTCCTATAATATAAGTAATATGTTTGCTTATTTATCTATTTTGAAAATTTGTTGGTAAAGTTTAGACTATGAATCAATAGGTGTCATAGCCTAAAGGTTTTCCTATCTAAGGATCCATTTAGTTCTTGAAGTCTGGTGGCAAGGACAAAGTATGTATGTTTGGGAGATTTTTTGAATATAAATTCTGGGTCAAATCATATGGAAATTATTTTCATGGTAAAGTTCTCAGAAGTAGCTTTCCAACAATATTTTTGGTGTTTCAAATCGGCTTCTGGATTAAAAATTACATCAATATGAAGTCCACTTCTCAAAACCACAAGAAAATAAGTAAGCCTAAGTGAGAAATTATTTATTAGAATTATCAAAATTAAAAAATAATAAATAAATCCAAACTCTAAAACATTAGAAACATATTTATCATGTGTCAACCAAAGTCATAAATTCAAAAGTGAAAACCTATGGCATAACCCGCGCTTCATGTATTAATTTTACCCAAATGTTAAAAGGCCTCGAGATATGTGCAAATGAAAATCATTGATTATAAATATATTTCAGACCCCCAAACCCCCTTCGCACTTCATGTATTAATTTTACCCCAATGTTAAAGAGCCTCGAGATATGTGCAAATTAAAATCAATGGTTATAAATATATTTTAGACCCCTAAACCCCTTATTGTTAAATCAGAGCCCCCTCCTCCTAAACCACTTCCTACCTACCCCTACGAAAAACTGTTGGAAATAATACTAACGGGGGGGTTAATCAGTATTATCAAGTCAAATATTCCTTTTCCAAAACAAATGATATACGCTACTTCAGTTAGTTAAACACGGGTATATACGCATCTATGCAGAAGGAAAACCGTGTATACAAGGCAAGCTTTTAATTTACTTTATCTTTCTGATGATGATTGTTAATCTGTGTTGCAGAAACAAATAACTAGTAACCAGAGACAGTAAAATAGAACAGAAGGACAATCACGCACAAGAACACAAGATATAAGGTGGAAACCCAATGTGGGCGAAAACCACCTGCTGCAATTCGTCTCTATCTTATTTTAAATTAGAAACTTCTTTTACAATGTACTGGTGCAGTCCTTTACCAGTACGCAGGCTGCAACCTATAGAGAGCTACAACCCTCTCTCATTCTCCAGATTCTCCTGGAAGGGAGCTACAACCCCCTTTAGCTCTTGCACTAGCCACGATACTAGTACGTAGGTGCTGGCCTATAGAAGGCTACAACCTTCTCTTTCTTCCAGGGACCACGTTTCATAAATTTTCAGACTGGATATATAAACATCAATCAATCATCAAGAATCAACCAATCTCCTTTCCACCAATTAGATCTGAATCAAGTAGATACTTCTCTGACAGCTGTACCCAAAACATAGTACCAGAAACCACACACCAAACACTGAACCCAAAACATAGCAGCAATAAACAGAAGCAGCTAGATCACAACTTAAGCATATACGCTATTTCAATAACCTGCAACATGCTTGCGTACGCTTCTGTGTTTGGAACAACCTGCGTATACGGTGTTTTAATTCATTGAACCAGCGTGTATACACGCCTTCTCTTCATTGAACCTGCATACAGATTTATAAAGGATAATTCGCTCTTCTAGATATTCAAAAACACTAATTAACCCAGATTATCAGTGTTATAGATCAAGCAAGCGCCACATAAAATAGACCAAAATCATATAAAGAGACTATCATTCAAGCTTAAAGATTATGACCCATCAATAGAACTTATCCTTCTTCTTTTTGCTAAGGTTCCTCCTTTATTCAGATCCAGATCTGCACCATAACCCAATTACCAGCATTCAGATCTACCACTTTTCATATATTCAATAATAATTCTGATGATACTTTGCCACAAGATCTCCTTCCTCTTTTATAGTCTTAGGCCTTGCACAATACCATGGTCCAAAACCATAACATTTCAATACCATGAACCCAAAACTAGGGATCAACACATCGGGCGAGATGCCATGGTCCAAAACCATAGGTTCAAATCCCAAGGACTAACTATCATGGACCAAGAGTAAGTTCCCCAACATATATGCACTTTAGTAATGTATAACCCGCATGTATACGCGCCTTCGTCTAGATGAACCTGTGTATATGTCTTTTTCTTCTTTCTGAGTGCCTGAAGTGAGATCTGTCACCAAGTTGAGTTGCCATCAAGGACAACACCAGAGCCATAGCATCAAACCTATGCCATAATGCCAACAATATCCCCCTTTGGACTTGATGGCAACACCAAGATCCTCTTTCATTCTCCCCCTTTGTCATCAAGGGCAAAGGGTTGTGCTCCCCCTGAGTACGTGCTGAAATCTCTGCACTGGACCATGCTCCCCCTGACTATAGGCAAGATCTGAAAAAGATGTTCTTCAAGACGAACCATGACATATACATTATAAAAGACCTTCCTATCACCACAAGACTGCAAACATACATCCTTCACCCAACCATGTGGGGATCATCCACCCAACGAAGTGGGGAAACATCAGAAAATTACATATAACAACCAAGTACATTACATCTTCATCTGAGGCATAGTGTGGAAACCAAATAGGTCGTTACATGACCTTGAAACCATAAAAAAAAGATACATGACATAGAGACGAAATATGTAGAGCAAGACTTACGAAAGTCACCAAGCAACAGCATCTGTCAATCATCATTCAGATCAGCAACCATGATTTCGTTCTATTCTCCCTTTGCACTTGTTCCACCAATAACAGCTATGAACAAGAACCACAAGCTTCTAAGACAATGCCAACAATGCATCATTAGAAGTTTATCTGCTCCCCCTGAACCAATACCTGATGGTCTCTTTCAGATCCATATTAGACAACTTCCAACCAGAGTCTGTCCCTTCTAATATCCATCAAACCACATATACGCGACTTTCTCTGCACCAGCCGGCATATGTATGCGGATCCTCCTCATGGAACACGCGTACGTTCCTTTTTCTCTGAAACAGACAAGTTTAACAGCAAGATGATGCATCAACTACTCCCAGCTTCTGTCTGAGATATTCAAAAGTTTCCTTCGCAGTGGTTTGGTGAGAATATCAGCAACTTGTTCATTAGAAGGAACATACTCCAATTTGACCTTTTTTTCAACCACTTGTTCCCGGAGAAAGTGATACTTGATCGGTATGTGCTTGGTCTTTGAATGCATGACTGGGTTGTTTGAAATGCTGATTGCAGTTGTATTATCACATAAGATGGAGATAGGTGGTGTACAAGTGATCTAAAAAACCTGCAAGGTTTGCATCATCCAAAGGAGTTGAGTGCAGCAAGATGTAGCTGCCACATATTCCGCTTCAGCTGTAGATAAAGCAATCGAACTATGTTTCTTGCTGAACCAAGATACTAATCTAGAACCCATAAAGAATGCACCACCACTTGTGATTTTTCTGTCATCCACACTTCCAACCCAATCTGCATCTGTATAAGCATGAAGAGTGAGATCTGTATCTCTAGGATACCATAAGCCATAGTTTTGAGTTCCTTGAAGATACTTGAAAATTCTTTTTACTGCCTAAAGATGAGTTTCCTTAGGATTTGCCTGAAATCTTCCAACTATTCCCACTGCATGCATGATGTCTGGTCGGGTACCTGTCAAATAAAGTAGATTTCCAATCATGGATCTATAGGTTGGTTGATGCACTGCTACGGATTCATCATTTGCACTGAGACTGCATCCTGTAACGATAGGGGTACATACTGGTTTTGAATCTTCCATGCCATACTTCTTCAGAATCTGCTTGAGGTACTTGGTTTGAGACAAGAAGATACCGCCTTCATTTTGTTGGATTTGCAATCCAAGAAAGTATATCAGTTCTCCAAGCAAAGACATTTCGAATTCTTTCTACTCAAAAGGAAAATCTTTGACCAATAGCTTCTTCATTCTGCCAAAGATATGTCTCTACATACACAACAAGTATTAGCAATTTGTCATTTTCAATTTTTATATAAAGATTGCTATCTGTTGATCCTTTTGAAAATCCTTGTGATAAAATATTTCCAAACGATAGTACCAAGCCCTGGGCTTGTTTAAGACCATAGAGAGCCTTTTTTAGTCTACATACAAGATTTGGATCATTCCCAAGAATGAAACCATCTGGTTGCTCAATGTACACTTCTTCTTCTAAGTCCCCATTCAGAAAGGTTGATTGCACGTCCATTTGAAATACTTTGAACTTCTGAAAACTTGAGAGAGCAAGAAACATTCAGATGGCTTCAAGTCTAGCAACAGAGCAAAAGTTTCTTGAAAATCTATTCCTTCTTGTTGAGCATACCCTTTGCAAGCAAGTCTGGCCTTGTTTCTAATAACTTCCCCATTTTCATTCAATTTTTTCTTAAAGATCCATTTTGTTCCTATGACATTATTATCTTTTGGTCTAGGAACCAACTCCCAAGTGTTGTTCTTTTCGATTTGTTCAAGTTCTTCATTCATTGCCTTGACCCAGCGTTCATCTTTGCATGCCTCTTTCACATTTTGTGGCTCAGTGGAGGAGAGCAATGCCAAATAGCTTGAGGCTTCTGCAATTGTTCTTCTAGTTTGTATGCCAGCCTCCTTTTGCCCCAAAATTTGTGATTCTGGATGATTCTTTTGAACATACCTAGAAGGAGTCTTTTCTTCTATCCTTATCTATTCTTCTGGCTCCTCATGAGTTTCTTCTTCATGGGTCTCTTCTTCATCATCAATCTGATTTGGAGAGTAGTATTCATCCTGTTCGATATCTTCATGATTTACTTGCCTAGGGATGTATCCTTTTTCATCAACCACTACATCAATGCTGTCAACAATTCTTCCAAGTCTTTTATTATAACACTTATATGCTTTGATGTAGGGAGAATAACCAAGGAGGATGCCTTCATCTGCTCTAGGTTCAAGTTTGCCAAGCTGTTCATCAGTATTCTTAATCTAGCATTTACTCCCAAAAATTTTGAAATGCTTTACTGAGGGAGTCTCACCATACCAGAGCTCATGCAGAGTTTGAGTGTTGTTCACTCGGACATTTGTTTTGCTGAGATAACAACCGTAGCATATGCAGCTTCACCCCAGAAGGTTGCGGGAGTTCCAGACTCATTAAGCATAGCACGAGCCATTTGTCAGACTGTTCTGTTCATCCTTTCCACCACTCCATTTTGCTGAGGAGTCCTAGCTGTAGAGAATTCCCTTCTTATTCCATGTTCTTCATAGAAATTGAAATATTCATTTGAGGTAAACTCCCCACCTCTGTCGGACCTGAGGCACTTAATTTTGTAATCTGATTCATTTTCAACCAAGGCTTTGAAGGATTGGAATTTTTCGAACACTTCGTCCTTCTGCTTCATAAGTCCTAACCAAACCATCCTGGAGAAATCGTCAATGAATAATATAAAGTATTCTTCTCCTCGAGGTGACCTTGTCCTAAATGGACCACATACATCTGTATGGACTAGCTCAAGAGGCCTGCTTGCTGATCCTTCCTTCTCAGGGAAGTTAGTTCTGGTTTTCTTCCGAAACTGACATGATTTGCATATGGTGTTGTCTGGAATTTTGATGTCTGGAAGACCACGGACTGCCCGGTATTTGCATGCTTTCCTTATTTGTGAAAATTTTAGATGCCCCAACCTCTGGTGCCATAACCAGTGTTCATCATTCTTGCACAAATAACATTGTTGTTCTCCTTCTTCAAATATGTATAGATTATTTGGAGTTCTTCTGCCTTTGATTACTGTTCTTCCTGTATCAAGATCATGAACACTACACCCATCTGATCGAAATATTACCTCGGTTCCATTATTGCACATCTGACTGACACTCAATAAATTATGCTTCAAGCCATCAACATACAAGACATTTCTAGCTTTGACCTTCTCTTTCAACTAAGCAATGCCTTTTCCTTTTATGGCTGCAGGGGTATCATTTCCAAAAGAAACTTTCTTTCCTTTTTCTAAAGAAGTATATGATTCAAGTTTTTCTTTATCACCTATCATATGCTTCGAACATCCGCTGTCGATGTACCATTGATTTTCCCGTCCTTCTGGATACAAAGCTATCCCACATCTTTCTGATTGTGGTTCCTTCATTCTCCATGTTTTGGCACTTGAGGTTTGTTCCTTCTGAGTTGTCTTCCAAAACCTGCTCCTGCACTCAGAATCTTCATGACCAAAATTATTACAAATAGAGCATTCAATTTTACTATCAAGGGCGGAAAAGTTGTTATAGGTCCTCTTCAAGATTGCAGGCATACTTCTTTATTTTTGAGCTTCTCTAGTCATGATTGTTTTGTAGGCAACACATTGAACTGCTTTGTGACCAAAATTATGGCAAGAGAAACATTGGCCATTGAAGAAATTCCTGCGACTATCCTCCAACCGATTGTAATTTCTACTGACATCCATTTTTGAAGAAAATTGGGAAGATTTTATCTATGGCTGGTTGTAGCTTCTATTTGTAGCATGCCCTCGATTTTCTTGATAGTCTTTGTTTGTTCTTGAGGAAGACTGTCCCTGATTTACCTGATGATTTCTATTAGGCCTTTGCTCACTCCTTCTTGCTGCATCAAGATAACTTTTGGAAGTTGAAGCTTGAGATGCTTCTCCATTATACCCCAGACCTGTCTTGATTAGAGGGGAACGCTGCACATTGATAATCTCATTCAGAGTTTTAGATCCTTTAACAAATTTAAGATTAAGGGCCTTTGTTTTCTCAATTTCTTTTCTAAGGCCAACAATTTCACATTCTAACTTCTCAAGAAATTTCTCTTTTTCATCAAGTTGAAACTGCAGAGTATCAATGATCACATTTTTTTCTTCTAAACATGTTTTGAGTCTAGAAATCTCTTCATAAAAGCCATCCTCGTCTATAGCATCCATGTAATCATCATCTTCAAAGGCCATTAAAAGTTTATAGTGATTACCTCGTTCATCTTCATCGCTATTTGATAGTCCATCACTATCTTCATGAGTGTAATAGCTTTTTGTATTTTGTTTCTTGTTCCATCTAACAGGTTCCTTCCCCTTGTCAATCTTATCCTTGTGAGGACATTTGGCAGCATAGTGACCTACTCTTCCACAAGCAAAGCATTTGAATGGTAACTTACTTCGGAATCATCCAGCACCCCGTTGAAGATTTTTGACAAAATTTGATTCTTCTTCTTCTTTTGATATGTGTCTTGACTCATAGTAGTCTCCTTTGCCAGAAGCCTTGAAGGCAGCTTCTCTCCTGTCTGATGGTCCTCCTTTTCTCATTTCATAAGCAGTTAGAATTCCATGCAGCTGTGACATTTTAAGGTTTTGAAGATTTTCCTTTTCTTCTATTGCAGAAACTTTAGATTCAAATCTAGGGGACAAAGATCTTAGAACTTTCAACCACAACAGCCTCTTTTACTTCTTCACCCAAATTTTTCATACAATTAACAATCTCATCTACATGAAGAAAATAGTTAGCCACACTTTCATCATTATACATCTTGAGATTTTCATACTGAATCCTGAGGGTTTGAAGTTTTGCTCGTTTTACCTGGTCATCTCTTTCATAGCTCAAAATTATCTTGTCCCATATCTCTTTTGCGGATTTAAACTGCATTACCTTAACAAATTCAGATTGTGATAGACATCCCAATAGAGTATTGACCGCCTTTGCATTTGTTTCATATTTCTTTTTCTCAACCGGATTTGTAGGAGTTGCTGATGGAAAAGTATACCCTGTATCTATGATATCCCAGACTTCTGTACCAAGAGATTGAAGATAGGCAGTAACTCTTACCTTCCAATATACGAAGTTTGTCCCATCAAAAATTGGTGACCTGATTGATGATTCCCTCTCATAGTTGCTCATGATGAAAGATCTTCCTTCAAGCGATCAAGCTTCTTCTGAAGGACCTGCTCTGATACCAATTGTTGGAAATAATACTAAGAGGAGGGGTGTATCAGTATTATCAAGTCAAATATTCCTTTTCCAAAACAAATGATATACGTTACTTCAGTTAGTTAAACACGGGTATATACGCATCTATGCAGAAGGAATACCACGTATACAAGGCAAGCTTTTAATTTACTTTATCTTTTTGATGATGATTGTTAATATGTGTTGCAAAAACAAATAACCAGTAACCAGAGACAGTAAAAGAAAATAGAAGGACAATCACGCACAAGAACACAAGATATAAGGTGGAAACCCAATGTGGGTGAAAACCACCTACTGCAATTCGTCTTTATCTTCTTTTAAATTAGAAACTTCTTTTACAATGTACTGATATAGTCCTTTACCAGTACGCAGGCTGCAACCTACAAAGAGCTACAACCCTCTCTCGTTCTCCAGCTTCTCCTGGAAGGGAGCTACAACCCCCTTTAGCTCTTGCACTAGCCAAGATACTAGTACGTAGGTGCTGGCCTATAGAAGGCTACAACCTTCTCTTTCTTCCAGGGACCACGTTTCATAAATTTTCAGACTGGATCCATAAACATCAATCAATCATCAAGAATCAACCAATCTCCTTTCCACCAATTAGATCTGAATCAAGTAGATACTTCTCTGACAGATGTACCCAAAACATAGTACCAGAAACCACACACCAAACACTAAACCCAGAACACAACAACAATAAACAGAAGCAGCTAGATCACAACTTAAGCATATATGCTATTTCAATAACCTGCAACATGCGTGCGTACGCTTCTGTGTTTGGAACAACCTGCGTATACGGTGTTTTAATTCATTGAACCAGCGTGTATACACGCCTTCTCTTCACTGAACCTGCATACATATTTATAAAGGATAATTCGCTCTTCTAGATATTCAAAAACACTAATTAACCCAGATTATCAGTGTTATAGATCAAGCAAGCGCCACATAAAATAGACCAAAATCATATAAAGAGACTATCATTCAAGCTTAAAGATTATGACCCATCAATAGAACTTATCCTTCTTCTTTTTGCTAAGGTTCCTCCTTTATTTAGATCCAGATCTACACCATAACCCAATTACCAGCATTTAGACCTACCACTTTTCAGATATTCAATAATTATTCAGATGATACTTTGCCACAAGATCTCCTTCCTCTTTTATAGTCTTAGGCCTTCCACATACCATGGTCCAAAACCATAACATTTTAATACCATGAACCCAAAACTAGGGATCAACACATCTGACGAGACGCCATGGTCCAAAACCATAGGTTCAAATCCCAAGGACTAACTACCATGGACCAAGAGTAAGTTCCCCAACATATACGTGCTTTAGTAATGTATAACCCGCGTGTATATGCGCCTTCGTCTAGATGAACCTGCATATATGTCTTTTTCTTCTTTCTGAGTGCCTGAACTGAGATCTGTCACCAAGTTGAGTTTCCATCAAGGACAACACCAGAGCCATAGCATCAAACCTATGCCATAATGCCAACAAAAACCAGTTTTCCAATGATTTAAATATCATTATATCTGGTGGGAAGGACACTTATGATATATGGCGGGAAGTTCATTTGCAATTCGATTAATTGGGTTTAAGCTTCGATATATTTTTTAAATGAAGCTACATGTAAAAGTAAAAGGAGGATGAGTCAAATATGACTGAGGTTAAAGGAAATTTACAGGTCATAAATTTATGAAATAAATTTATAGGTGCCTGTAAATAAAGTTATGAGTCGAAACAAAATTTTAGTTGGAAAGTATATAAAGAAATATTTCATACATTTATGAAATATTTTTATGGATGGCAAGCTGAGCGAAAATTAAATGAGTTTTAAGGATGGAAGTATAATTAAAAGAGGACTTATAGATGTAAATAGAATTTACAAGTACATGTGAAATGAATTTAAGGTGAAAGGAGAAACAACACATGGTCTTTTAAAACAAAACATGGTTTTGGAAATCCATCCAATTACAGGCATGAAATGAATTTACAGAGGAAGGAGAAACAACACATGGTTTTGGAAATCCATCGAAAGGAATTTACGGAGGAAGGTGAAAGGAGAAACAACACATGGTTTTGGAAATCCATCCAAATATTCTATAGTGGTAAAAGGAAATTACAAGTATAAAATGAATTTGCATAGGAAGGTAAAAGGAGAAACAACACATGGGTTTCAAAGTCCATGGATTTAGAAAACAAGTCATGGATTTTGGAAACAACAAATTGATTTACAAATTGGTTTTATAAATCATTCAAATTAAATACTTTGAAATTTAAATTATGAACTTCATCAAAATATTTGGAAATATTATTCGAAAATAGATTTCTTTTCCCAAATAGTTTGAGACAAAATAAAGAATTTAAAGGATGATGAAAACCAAAAAATGAAAAAAATATAAGTCAAAGGCAGAGAAATCAGATTTAAGAGGGAAGTTAGTTGATTTTGTAAAGACAGTTTCAAACGTGCTTCTAGATTTCAAGGGCATGAAGATCAATCTAAGACACCTAGCATCAAAAAATTAGTATATTAAATATGAAACCACAGCCAGCAGTCAATGAACCAATTCCAAATTTCAATGCACAATACTTGCAAGCAGTTCAAAATTTCCAGCAGATAAAATAGAGATATTATTTTATCTTTAGTTTATTATGCATATTTTTTTCCAGAAATAGCCACAGTCAGCAACTATTCACTTTAAATTCTGAATAGAAGATCAGAAATAGTATGGACTTCCTATTACTTAGTTATATTCTGGAAATACCTTATGTTTTTGGTAGATATTATTTGTAATAAATTTTATTCATATTTTTCTAGAAATTATTAGAAAATATTTTGTAAATCAATTCCTTTTTGGAATCTGATCTTTTTGGAATCTGATATTTGTTTAGTAGAAAATTTATAAATAGGTTGACTTGTATTGTAAAGCAGCTCACATAGCCACCATTGATCACATGTTCAGTAATATAGTGCAGTCATTATAGGATTCTTATGTAATTTTTATTGGTGAAGTGCATATATCTTTGTCAATTTGTTTTCCTTTTGTTATCATATGTGATTCTAAAATCTGAATTATTCTAAGAAGATAAAGAACAATTTATTTTAGCTCACAGAGCCACCATTGATCACATGTTCAGTAATATAGTGCAATCATTACATGATTCTTATGTAATTTTTATTGGTGAAGTGCATATATCTTTGTCAATTTGTTTTCCTTTTGTTATCATATGTGACTCTAAAATCTGAATTATTCTAAGAAGATAAAGAACAATTTTTTTTTTTAATGTACACTCTGAATGTGGCTTAAGAATAATTTTTATGTTTTCCATTGAAGATTAAAATCATAATTCTTAATTGCATCATTTTTTAATTGGATTTCTAAATATTTTCCTCTCCTTCACACCATAGATATTTAAGGATCCAGTGAATTTGCCTAACCTTCCCTATAAGCTTAGCCTAGAAACTCTATATTTTATCACCCTAAACCTATGACTCCATTTTCCCAGTGGTCTTTCTTCCCAATTTCAACCCAAGAAAACAAAAAATCCAAACCTAAACTTAATAGCTAGCCTAGTACATTCAGTCAAACAAAGCTAAATCATAAAGAGAGATCCCTCTCTAAAAATGGAAAGGCTAGATTCCCAGTTTCCAAAGTGGTTTTGTGGTTACCTTTGCAATTTCTTTCATGGCCTTAAGAAATTAGAGTGCTACATTACATATCAATCAAACATGCCAAAATATGACAATTAGCCCAACATGCAAAAGGGAGCGAAACACTTAGAAAAAACACATGGAATCACTTTCAGTGTTTGTGACCATACATGTCATTAAAGATATAATGATATGAAAACGATAAATTTTCCTTCATATTATGCTACGCGGTGTATTTCTACTTCATGGAATATGTGCTCTGTTTTTTGTACCTACCCTCCAAAGGGTTGTGAATCAAATGGAGTCTTCATGTGGTCTTGAACTTCTACCGTACCCCTAGGTTGCTTGGTCTTCTTATCTGATGATTTTGTTTCTCCTCAACTCCTTGAGTGTCATCTAGTGTGTCCTCCTTCTTCATATACTTCTTTATCATCTTACCATAGTGTAAGAGAGTACCTAGATCTACAAATCCCTCATGACAAGACGACATTGTTATGAAACCCCTAGCCTAAGATAGAGCACCTGGATTCATGAATTGGGTCAGGACTGAGTAACAGGTCAGGGGGAAGGCCTAGTGACTGCGTGATTTCATAGTTCAAGCAGCCAAGGGCCAATATTAATCATTGATATTGCACAGTGCATATCTCAGGCTAGGCTGAGGGAAATTTCTACATAGTCCTCATTGAGGAAAAGAATTGTGCAGTGCACAGCTCAGACTAGACTGAGGGAAATTTTCTCATAGTCCTCACTGAGGGAGAAAACTTTCACAGTTCCCACTAAGGGAAACAATTGCACAGTTCAAGCAAGAAGTGGTTGTTGTGGGATGGGACCCTAAGAGCAAACAATATGTAGTTTTAGGAGGCAAGGGGGACTAGGAACCTGAGAGGCATGAGGGACAAAACTATGTAGTTTTTGAAGACAATGAGTTCTAGTTGAGGGAATGAAACTGGAGGAAGCATCTACATAGTTTTGGATACCAAGGGAGGTTTGGATTTCTACACATTGCGTAGTTCTAGCAAGCAAGGAAAAATCTTGAGGGTTAAAAATGCGAAGTGTGCAGTTTAGGAAGGCTCGATGAGGCTAGGTTGCTAGGAATCCTCCAGAATTTGGCTAAGTGTGAGATCAATGGAATCGATGTGAACAATTATAGAACTTGACTGTGACCACACACTTGGAAACTTATCAATACAACATAGATCATCCAAAACATATGAAAACATACTTTGCTTAATGCAACAACCTTTCTCGTAACTTACAACAAGTGTGGCTCCAACAATAGACTTTGTGAGGATAATGACAATACCTATGTAATAGTGTGTGAAACTTTAGAAATGAGTGTGAAACATGTCTATACAATGATAAAAACTCATTTTCACAAATATTTCCCCTTGAAGCAAACCAAAACTCCCCTTTGCGTGACAAGCGACAATTTCCATATCTGAAGATGACTCTTGCTATATAAAGATAAAAGTGTGAAAGACTCTTAATATCCAAAAAGGGAGCCTAAAATCATTAGTTTACTAATAACTGACTAAGGAATGACCGATTAGAGGATCCACAGTAGGCTCCAAAATTTGAGTATAGACCAAAATTTGGAGGGTGTTGCAGCCGCTACAACACTTGGTGACACACTGGTAGAATCTAGCTTGTATATTTTGGTTAACTCCTTTCATGTAGGGCCTTGGTCCTTCATGGAGTATTGATTCAACGTGCATATTACCTTATCCTTCCCACTTACCCCAAAAACATACATGGTCTCCTCTATACCTCCTTAGTCGAACACAACATAGTATTCAACATAACCACAATGTTTTAATTCGGTAAGGGTAGTGTAGCTCGTGAGTTTAAGATTGCAAAGTATAATTTTTCACCTCTAGTTTTTCTCTGTTGCCAACAGGCCTAGATAGTACCATGGCAGAGTCACGCGGGAACACAAACATTTCTCTACTACTAGCGAGCCTAGACATTACTCCAGCGAAGTTTCTTGCTCTGCCTCTCTACACAAGAAAGCCTTTCTCTTCTTTTGCCTTTATTTATTTATTTCAAGAGAATTTTGCATTGGAACTTATTTATTTTGGGGCATAAGAGGGATCTCGACTTATTGAGAGAAAAAGAGGTTGTTCCTTCATAGAAGCATATGAAGACCTTTGATTTAGTTTTACTCGTTTAGATTTCCCCCTTCTCCATTTCTACTAATTGGATAAGATTGAGAACACTAAAGAAGAAAAACAAAGTATAGGCATGAGGTTTTTGAACTAGACAAGGGTTCATGGTTGGACCAAAACCCCCCTCACACACAGATCATAATTTCCTTCGTAACTTCATCGGCCAAAAGGTGTAACCAGCACAAGTAAGACAGATAGATGGCTAGCAAAATGCTGAAGTGTCACAAGACTCTTTGTATTTTGGCCACACACATACTAAGAAGCCAAAATAGGTCCAGGCACAACACTTATTCGCATGATGAAAAAAAAGGGAAAACTCAACAAGAAAGAAAAAAAGACAGCAATAAAAAAAACACAAAACTAGTAAACAAAACGAGAAGACAAGAAAAAAATGGCTAAATTAGACATTATGTACAATCAGAATAAGAAAAAGAGGATAGAATAAAGGGAATGAGTGCAAGATGAGTGCAAAAAAGGGAAAACTAGGATTTAGTTGATCCTACTCCTAACCTAACAGCTAGAAGGATAGGGTCATGTATAATGAAATTTCTAGTGAAGCCACCATAGTCGTTCCCGAACTACATCCACAAAGATATGAACAATTAAAATAGATAGAAAGTCATGTGCAATAAAATATATAAAAACTTGAAAAACTTGCATAAGAAAATGAAGGTCTTTCCTATGGGCTAAAACGTGTATCACAATCACTACTTTCATCCAATCCACGTGCTTACCTTTTCGATGAATACCATTTTCAACAAACCTCATAAGCTTCCTTTAGATGTGTCTTCATCTACACCGAGCTCCTTAGCAAGTGCGAGGAAAGAATGAAACTTGTTGTTTTCTACAAAGCTTTCCAAGTAAGATTGTTCCATCCATTCAATGATTGAATCATAAAATTCATGAAGGCCCTCTTGAAAACTTTGAAAACATGAGTTCTCAATTATAATCATGGGATAATGATGAGAATCTGGTAGGGGAAAATAGATCTGACCATTTTCAATAGTCATGTCGAGATAGTGGGGACCCAACATAACTATCAATGAAGGCTAAAGTGTTTTGACTACTCTGCACAAATATGAACAGTGAGATATTGAACGATGAAGGTCAAGAGATGTAAGACCATTTTCGTTGGATGTGTTGATGGTAAAATGATAATCTGAATGATAGTCATCAAGGATAGATGAATGATTAGTTGAGCTGATTGAAGCATCAAATTCCCAGTTTGTGATCAATAAATAAAGATCAATTTGAACAGCCTCACAAATTCTCTGAACAATCGAACCAAGTTCCTTGCAAACCAAACATTACATACCACCTTCCTACAACTGGTGACAAATTTTACAAGCATCGTATTCATAAAAAGAGTTTAAAAGGGATGCTAGCATCACAAATGCATGAGACTAGTTGGGACATGGTGAATGGAGAATAACTTGATTTGTGTGATAACTTGTGCATTCATTATCACTCAAGAGGATTTCTGGTACGATGAGAGGACAAATTTTCAACATCAAATTTGTGAGAAGACCGAGGAGATGACCATTAAGGGATAAATTCGATAAGCATGATTCCTTCGAGTAAAGATAGTCTTTGAGATGATCAACTTCGTAATTCCATGATTCTGTGAGAGATGCATATTCCCAACCCAAATTTGCCGCAAGATATTTGCATGAATATGAATGAACTTCAATAGGTTCTTGAATTCAGTGAGAAGTAAAATATTGAAAATTTGAAAGGTCACACCCGGAATACTAAACATTTTTTAGAAGGAAATTTACATCGAGTGAAACTATGCAAAAAGATTGATTGTCCGAAATAAATCATATATGTCTTAGTTCGGGGGCCTTACCAGAGTTGCGAGATCCTAACATAACCATCAACTACAGTTGAAGTGCCTCAACTCCCAAATAGGTGTTGGAACTTTCCAAGATTGTAGAATTGAACTTTAAAGCTTGAGCCATATCATGCATGGTTTAAGGATAGTTGTTATTGTTGGTTTCAATAAGACCACTTTTCATTGGATAACAGCCATCTTTGTCACATATTTTACCATATTTTTCAGCTTTAACAACCAAATTTCTCAAATCGGTAGACTCTTTTGATCACAAATTCAAAGATAAATGAACTTGTGAGATCTCACTAGGAGGTTGATTTTAAGGGTTGTCCTCATGCACGAGAAGAGATGATGAGGTGTGAGAATGTTTCTCTATGATTTGACTATTTTCAATTTCATCATGGGAAGCCTCACAACTTGGTGTCAATCGAGCGGATAACTCATCAAAAGAAGAAACTGGAGAGAATGGAGTATCTTTGTGGCAATTAGATGTATTATAAATTGTAGGACACAAGGGATGGTGAGGTGAACATGAAGTTTTGATATGAACATCTTCTTTAACCGAAGTAGATTCTAGATATAAATTAAAATCTTCATGAGAAATTGAAAGATCATATCATGTGCTCGGGAATTCATCCCAACATACAAAAATAGAGTTATCATCATTGGAATGATCACT
The DNA here is from genome assembly GCA_000404065.3 of Pinus taeda. Taxonomy (NCBI): domain Eukaryota; kingdom Viridiplantae; phylum Streptophyta; class Pinopsida; order Pinales; family Pinaceae; genus Pinus; species Pinus taeda. The sequence goes on from APFE030558968.1 coordinate 17,672, forward strand.
GCTGAAGGCTGGGGGTTGATTGAAATAATTGATTACATTGGATTCTCTACAGAGATTAGAAAATTGAGAATCATTCATGAGTGAAATGCAATATATTGACATGGAACATTCTAAAAAAAGAGAGGAAAGATTGAAAGTGTCTTCATCTTTCTACTCCTCTACCTACGTAATGTGACTGCTTTATACCATATCACAATTTGAGCCAACAACTTGGGAATCAAGAGAATGTGAAGAACTAGTTGGTGGACAAGATCAATCTTGCGGGCCATGGTGATTTGCAAGAGTTGGCGAAGTAGAAAAATCAGGAAGTCCAGGTTCACCGTGTGAAGGGACAAGAACCAAGCACTCAAACTTTTGTTTCAAGAAACCCCAATTAAGACGTTTTTTATGAATTTTATAATAGAGGTGAAGGAATCGATCAGAAAAATACTCAACCGGTTCATTAGGATTTATTCTTAAAATATTGATTCTTCCACAAACATATCGATAGTTGTACTTATCGAAGGCTTTATGAACCTTCTTGGAAAGTTGGTTAAATGAATGGATAGAAGAAATGGACAATGTATGACACCATCGACTAACACGACCTTCGAATGTGAGGGTGAGTAATATAGCCATGACATATTTCGAGCATATTATTGAGAAATACAAAGACGGACAACTTGAAACAAATTTTCACGAAAATTTGAATTACCCTCACCATCGAACTTAAATTCGAACATGTTATGAATAACTTTCGCAAGGATGGTATAATTAAGATCTTTATAAAAAATATTGAGATTATGATTTGTGGAAGAGTCGTTTCAAATAATAGATTCAAACAAGACTCAATAGGAACAGCCTGTCGTCTAACCCTCCTTTTATCACCATTATGTTAACAGTGCTGGAATTCCATCAACCAAGAGGGTCTCCCCAATATGAAGTCCCAATTATACCTCACGTCATTTGGAATAGGATCCCCATCCAGTATAACGGCCTAGTTTCCATGTATCTCAAGGATATGTCTTGGCTCTAACTATCAACAAGAGAGAGGGATGTGAATGTGCCTTCGAATAGCAAGGGGGGTGTGCCTGATGAGTGTCCACTGGCAAGTTTGTCTAAGTTATTTCACTATGGAGGGGAGGAGAAGTGATCCTCTAAGAGAGAGGTAGTAGTACCACCCTAGTAGACACACACATTAACAAGAAGTAACCATACATCATCAACCGGAATAGTCCACATAGATGAGACATTCATGAAACCAATGTGTAAAGGAAAGGTTTGTCAAATATCCAGCAGAGTAGTCCACAAGGATGAGACAACGTTCATAACATTCAAAAGAAATTATCACAAGATGAGTGCCAAAATAATCGAAATAGTTTAACTACTTTAACACAGATGAAAGCAAACATGAATTACAAACATTCACAGAATAGTCTTACAAATATCCATAATCCATGCATGAAGAATGTATTGGCCCAAAGGGGGGTCTTATATTAAGAAAAATTTCCAAGAAACGTGTATACACTAAGCATCAATAGCTCCAGTTGTGGAGCATTGGAGCCAATCCTTGCTCCTCAAAAGAACTAGCTTATCTCTCCAATGCCCAGGTGAAAAAGTATTTTGCTCATACAATTAAGGGGTATATATAACCAAGGGGTGATTCTTGCCCCTTGTGACTCTTTGACTACCCTCATGACTTTTCAACTTCCTATGATTCTTCAACATACATGACTCTTCATATTCATGTGTGTCCATCAGACTTCCACTTTAAAATACATTTGGTTTACAATAGACATGGCCCACAATAATGATGTGGAATATGACAACTCTTGACATGACTTGACATGACACTGCTAACATTGACTGGATTGATGATGTGGCAATGTCAAGGAGTTATTAATTTTGAGTGTTAGATGTGTTATTGGATATGTTTTCTCTTCTCCTCTGCATAGCCTGGGAATGCAGGGTCTTCAATGATCTTTCGTCTTGGAAGGTGGTTGCACACTTGTGTTTCTTTTCTTACTCTTGGTAGGTTTGCTCATCCGTTCAACTACAAGTGAGTCTTTAGGCATGACTTCCTCCTTCTTCTCCTTCTTCATCATCTTGCCATGAATTGACATTGTACATGTTCTTGCAATTAACACATTATGGGACAACATCAATCTAAAAACTCCCTAGTCTAAGATGAAGCATTATTATCCATGAATTAAGTCTGGGACAAGTGACAGGCTGGGAGAGAGGGCCCAATAATTGTGAATTACATAGTTCTAGGTTACATGGAGAGAGCTTGATCGCTAAGTGATCCAGGTGGATATTGGTGGCCACCTGCCAAGTCCACCTGGACCCCCACCATTGTCTTTCTCAGCATTTTCAGTTTCCTTAATTGTAGCACAACTTATTATTTTTAGTAGTTTTTCGGGTCCTGACCTTCCGGAGCTGTTTTGAGGCCCTAAACGACGTTTTTTGGGGAATCTGGGGGCAACATGGGTCCATGCAATGGACTGATGTTGCCCATTCCAAAAATGATAGTGCTCGAATAGATCTTTCTAATGAGCTATTGTACGCGTCAAACGGAGATCATATGCTAAAGTTACGACCCCGGGAAGTTGATGTACCAACTTACCCCCAAACGGGGCCCACAGTTTGGCGTTTCATCTCCTAGGGTTAGGTTTTTGGAATGTTAAGGGTTTTTCATTGTTTCTCAACAATAAATAGGCCTTGGAGCCTCATTGTAACACAGTTCAGAGGCATGTAGCCATCACATCTCTTCTCAGAGATAAGCTACCATCGCCCTAGCTAGTTTATTTCCATTTCTGATTGTAAGCATGTTTCAGTATTTTCATTAATGAAATGAAGTATTATTTCTATTGCATATTTGTGTTTATGGTTATCTCTGTAATTTGTTGCGTTCCTGTTTAAATCCGGATCAGTGGTATCAGAGCGGTCTGCTTTTTCTCTGTTTTTCTTTGCATGTCCCCAACAAGGTCAGGAGATAAGGAGTTAGGGCTGGAACTGGTTGAACCTTTGCAAGACCAGCCTCGCAAATCCAGACGGCCTCCCATGGCGGACGAGAAGAAAGACGAGGGGGCAGGAGATCCCATCAAAATCTTGCTCGAAGAAGCCCTCGAGCGACAACGGAACGCGATGATGGACAGCTTTGCCCAGATCCTTCAGCGGCTACCTGTAAGAAACGCATCGGCTTCCAGCAGCTACTCTGGAAACGCCACACCCTTTAAGGTACAAGTTAATTTTGAAATCCCCATATTCGAGGGTCAGATAGACGCAGACGCCATAGATAAATGGTTAATCTGCTAGAGGGTTATTTTTCTGTTCATGAATTTTCGAGTCGGGAAAAGATTGTTTTTGCTCTTCCTCAAAGCAGCCCCCCACGTCAAGGACTGGTGGGAAACCTACTGCGAGCAGAAGGATGAAAGTACTGGCTCACTATTTTCAGCCGCGCCCACCTGGGATTCATTCTGGAATGCCATCAAGGAGCAGTACTACCCTATCAGGAGCTATGAGGATGAATACATAAAATGGATCACGTTGCGGCAGGGAAGGGACCAAGACGTGCCGGAGTTCACCAATCTGTTCCATACTCTTCGCACAAAGTTGGGTATCAAGGACTTGGAGCACATTGGATACTCAAATACCGTGGCTGCCTACACAAGTACATCCAGGAAGAAATACAATTCCTAAACATCCCCTTGCTCGGCGCAGCGTACCGGTATGCTGTCAAGGTCGAACGGAAGTTTAAACAAAAGAAGCGAGACTTTGGATCTGTGAATCCAAAGCAGGGGAAAGGTGCCCCTAAACCACAGAACAAAGGACAAAGCCAAGGCGGGACAGCCCAAGACAACCAGCCAAAGCTACAAGCAAAGAACAGCGTCGCGAAGCCGAGAAAGGACACTGGGAAATGGTGCGAGTTCCATAAGAGATCCACTCACAACACAAGTGAGTGTCGGGCCAAGCAGTCACTGGTGGCCAAGCTAAAGGTTTCAGAATCAGATGCATGCTCCAACTCTGAGTCGGAACCCGATAAGGGGTATGAAAAAGGGAAGCAGATCATTGATGCAGACCCCAGCGCCACTGTAGCTACCGCAAAGATCCAGAAAAGTGAACCCGAAGATCCAGAGGAGGAGGAGCGTCTCTTCCACTCCCAGATGTGGGTAAAGGGCTCCCCGATATAGTTCATTGTTGATAGCGGGAGTCAAAAAAACCTCATTTCGGCAGAGGTCGTGAAGCGGTTGGGCTTACCGACCACAGCACATCCACAACCATACACCATTGGGTGGCTTCACCAACGACGAGATCTTCGCGTGAGCCAGCAGTGTCGTCTTCCATACAACTTCAAGCCCTTCACGGATGAGGTATTGTGTGACATTGCTCCCCTTGAAGTTTGTGATGTATTACTAGGACAACCATACTTGTGGAAGCGACATGCTGTGTATGAATCAAGGCCCCATGCTTTTATTATTACATTGGGAAATAAGTTGTTCAGGATACCAGAGGTGGCACCACCTGCCGCCCTCTCTCTGGTTACTGCAAAACAATGCAGTAAGATCATTTCTAAAACTAGGAAATTTGTTTTCCTAATGATACGCCCTCAAGGAAAGAAGAAGACAGTGGCCGCAGCCTCCAAACGGGCCCCCTCTGCACGACAACTACAGATGGACAAGATTGTGGAGGAGTACGAGGACATCTTCACCTCCCCAGCAAGGGTTCCTCTGCACTGTCAAGTCAAGCACTTCGTCGATCTGACCCCAGGTGCACCGCTACCCAATGGACCAATTTATCAGCGCTCCATTCTGGAGAATGATGAGATCAAGAGGCAGATTCAGGAGCTCCTGCAGAAAGGTCACATCCGTCCGAGTTCATCGCCCTGTGGGAGCCTGATCGTGTTGGTACCAAAGAAGGATGGGACATGGAGACTCTGTATTGACTATCGGGCGCTGAACAAGATCACTGTCCGTAATAGGTACCCGATCCCGCGAATTG
>APFE030558969.1:0-45965 GCA_000404065.3 Pinus taeda
AATCATCATCTTATCATCAGACGTAATACCATCTATATCTGCTTCAAAGTGCTCACTCGCATGTATTCCCCTACACTATTTTTTATTTAGATACAATCTTCCCCGGGCTGAAAACTTATTCTTCTCAGGGCCGAACAATTATTCTTATCCCTATAAAGGAAGAAGATTCTCTCGTCATGTCAATCCACACTTAGGGTTAAAATTTGAGATCCTATCTTTGCAAAAGTGAAGGTTACCAAGCATAGGGGATAGGGCCTCTTTTAGCAAAAGCGAAAAGATTGTGAAAGTTGCATTTCTAGACACCTGCATGCACCTTCCTGTCCCAATCAATTTGCATTACACGAGAAGAGCATGTGGTATGGACCGGAAAAATGGATGCAAGCATGGAGATGAAATGAGGGGCTACTTTAATTTCAAAACTGAAAATCACATCAAATTCATGAGAACAATATCCTCCTCTCACTAAAACCTGTTAGGCACAGGTTGTGTATCTCTTAATAAGGCTTTGCACATAGCAAGTACATTGCTTTTGGTCGATAGTCTATGGAGGATTTTATCTCTACTAAAAATCCCATATGATTTCTTCATGGGAGTTTGGACCTTCAAATCATATACTGTGGTGCATGTAATTAATTTTGATTTGCCAAATGATATTGATGACTATGTCCACCACATAGTGCATATAAGTCGTGCTGGCTATTGTCTGAACTAATGCAAGAAGAAAACCATGAGGTTCCAACGTGGCTATCTCCATACTGGGCACCCAAAGGCTGCCTTTTTTTAAACCAATGCGTTGTTCAGAGGGATGAAGGGCGCATAATCATACGTTTTGATCCTGCTAAACAGAGTAATGAATTTATTGTGATTGGGTTGCACATGGTATTAAAGGAGAATGGCAGCTGGGTGCGTTCATTAAAAGCAAAATTTTAATGGAAAATCATTTTTTTTCAGATGACACATGTAAAAGAAAACTAAACAATTCGCAGAGCGGCCTCCAAATAGATAGTCCATCAGAAGACAGCTGAGACATCTTTAAAGACACCATTGAAATTACTGGAATGTGTTTTATCATGGCTCGTTGCAATGCTGAGTGGAAAGGAATAATGCTTCAAAGACATGCGCCTAGCAGCTCCTGTCGCTGACATGGGTCTAGCTACACTTTTCTCTGAATGGACTTGCAGAGGATATATTAAAAATTACTACAGATATTTACAAAGAGAAGATCCTAGCTTTCTAAAAGTCCTAGGGAATCCATATTCATTTCCATGAAGATTAATTGAATGGATAAATTTGATTCGGTAATATTGTGGGCTGAGACAGTTTCTGTCAGAAAGCTTCTTCGTGATAATAATATTCATGTAGCTATCATAGTGGCTTACCTACAAAGGATCGAAGGAAAACTTAGGAAATGTTTTGCTCTAACAAGCTTCGTGTGGTGGTTGCAACCGTAGCGTTTGGTATGGGCTATGAAAAGAGCGATCTGAGTTTGTGCAGTAGTTGTGGAACTCTATTTGCTATTTTTATTAAAATTTGGTTTTATTTGGTAAGGGGAAATAAATATTCCAAGAGCCAAAATTAGAGAGAAGATATCCACAACAGCAGAGCAGTAAGATTGGGGGCCTATTTTTGTTTTAAGTTGTGATTCGGAAAGGTCTTCAGCTACGGTTTTCCGCCCTTTCATTGGTCATCAACAAACAAATACAATGATATTCCTTTTAGAGCAGATTTTTCCTATTTTCATGATTATTGATGTAACAATGCCCTATTTTCATCGATCAGTTATCTCCTTTCTGAGTTTTATTTAATGTATTAAAAATCACTTGTAAAGGAGAGGAGAGAATTCTGAGAGGTGCGTGGAGGAGAACAGAGCATTTCATTGTATAGTTGAACGACAGAGATTATTTAAATGGCCCAGATCTGATTTGTAAGATTTTGTGGTGTGGAAATTTTGCATATGTTTTTCTTTTGTTTCATATGTCTTGGTAATGTTTCCATTTCATTTCATAATTGTTTCTAAATGAATACTTTTAAGTGAGAAAGGCAGAATTTAATTTATTTGCTCTGTCTTGAGGAAGTGTCCATATTTAATGTTTTCTTCTGTTTGATAAGGATTCATCACACATGCCCTTGTCGACTTCTCAATAGTATTGCCATTCCGTTTAAACTCAATTTAATTATTAAATTTCGCTCCTACCTCGCCTTATGGAATAATCTGTGCCTTTGATTCAATCTCTGCTCATGCTGTTCTTGATACCACACTGCCTAGAAAACCCAATCATTCATTAAAACCCCTTTTCATATCTCTTTACTAGCCTAAAATTCGCATTCACTATAGGTCATCTCAGCCCCTTTGAAAATCTTTTGTCGAGATAGACCTGGAGAGATCCCTCTCCTATCCTCGTAGGGCTAGCTATGAGGTTGAGCTTGGTTTGATGTAGCCTTCATTTTTACCTTATTTTAGCCTAAGGTAGATTTGAGCGCTAACATAGTGGCGACTCCACTGGGGAGATGGTTTGCTGTTGATGTGACATTCGACTTGTTGATTGTCTTGTCCCAGTACATGAAATCAAGATGCAGATCTGATGTTGATGGTGGACAGCAGTCAGACACATATGAAGGCTGAAACTTTCACCTGGCGACTCCAACTCGATCCAATCATTCCAGTTCTCACTTATCCATCTCTGCAATGGTAGGGTATGTGGAAAACCATGCACTTTGTGAAGCTGTAAACGAAGTTAGAGAGTGGTTAGTGGATATTGAAATTAATGACAAATTTTTCAGTGCCTTCCTTCAATGTTTGAAATCTCCGAAGTTTCCTCTTGAAACTAAATCTGGTTTCTGTGAGTTAATTGTTGAAAAACTTGAGAAGGAGATTCAGTATTTGAATGAGCAGATCCAGTCATATGATTTTCGAGACCCTAAAAAGTTCTTGGAAACTCTTTCTCCTTCGAAACAAGAAATAATAGAGTTGCCTATAGATGTTTTCATTGACAGTGTGTAGCTGGAGGTATGTATTGCAGAGTTGGGGCAGCAAATAGAGTCTGGCTTTTGCGATCCTATTGCAACATACATGGAAATGTTTTTCAGTTTGATTGATAGATTAGGCTGTCTTTTATGTGACCAGACTCATTACGTGCATGAAGGGCTACCAGCAATTACATCTGTGTCCTGGTGGAAGCATTCTCAGGTTTACTTGAATGGATGATCTGGCATTTCAGTATTACCTAATCTATTGTTTTTACAGCCAAGTAGGGTAGATTTTGTAAATAAATAAGCAGCTAAAGGGTAGCATTTCATTCTAGTTTCATTACAGTTTAGTTTGAAGTTTTTCGGGTCAGTTTTTCAATCATTTTAGTCAAGTTTCAGTCCATAAATAAGTCAAAAGTCTCGTGTTGTCTGTTGAAATAATGACTCCATAGCCCAATGGATGGAGGCACTGTCTATTCTCCCAAAGATCTATAGTTCTTGGCACCTCCAAGAAGGGGCAGCTGCCATCCCCATTGGAGCCAGTGTTAGACTCGGTCCTATCAGTCCCTTGTCATAATCAAATTCTCCAAAGCTCATTTCTCATCATTTGCAGTCATCAAATGCCATTTTGGCCAAAAAGAGTCATTTTAATTCTTAAGTCCAGGGTTTGGTCTCCAAAAATGTGAAATAATGCCCACAGGCCATGAGGATGGTTTTCGAGGGGGTTCTTAGTTCAAAAGTTCATCATCAAACACATTTGAGGACATTTCTTGTTCAAAACTATGTTTGAATAAGAAAATGTCGAACTCATTTTTTGTAATAATCATGTATTTTTTTCGCCACGGAGTTTTCAAAGCAGGCTCTAGTTTTCCTTTTCCAAACTTCAGCAGCTCCTATCCCTACAAAACAAATAATAGAAGAACCATCATTTCAGCTAAAGAAAGTCAGAAAAGAAAATGAAAAACAGGGTCTAAGTATAAAGTGCCAAAATCTGCCATATTAGAAAGTGAGTTTGTCAAAAGAGAATTCAAAGTCCTTTGTTTATATATGATATTTTCTGCATTTATAAATCCCTACGCATGTCAAATACATCATGGAAAGTTAAAATAAATCATGGATGAGGCGAAAATAGTTTTTGAAAGCCAAGACTGTGGGTAAGTTTGTCTGCGCAGCGCACAGGGCGTTGGTCGCGGCGCATATGGAGCGCACAGCGCATATGGCAGCTCTACGTAGTGTAATGTTAAATGGGCGTGGCGCACCCATGTAGCGTGGCACACTGGGCTTGTGCGCGGCGCACAGAGCCTCTAAAGTAGTTCTTCACCATTTCTTCCTCAAATTTCTGAAAGGACCCGAATTTTTTGCTACAAGCCGGTTTTATGGGAGATCAGGTCGTTTCCTTTTCTCACATATAATGATGAGGGGAGCTGATGCATTGGAATATTGGCTATCGTCCATTGGGTTTCCTCCAACAAGTATTCATGGAGATAAATCTCAACAAGAGCACGAGCAATCTTTGAGAAATTTCAAGAGTAGGGATGCGCCTATTTTAGTAGTTGCATGTGGACTCGATATGCTACTTCTACCCTTGTATTCATCATAATCATTATCGTATCATCAGGCGTAATATCATCTATATCTGCTTCAAAGTGCTCGCTTGCATGTATTCGCCTACACTATTTTTTATTTGGATACAATCTTCCCCGGGCTGACCACTTATTCTTCTTAGGGCCGAACAATTATTCTTATCCCTATAAAGGAAGCAGATTGTCTTGTCATGTCAATCCACACTTAGGGTTAATATTTGAGATCCTATCTTTGCAAAAGTGAAGGTTACCAAGCATAGGGGATAGGGCCTCTTTTAGCAGAAGCGAAAAGATTGTGAAAGTTGCGTTTCTAGACACCTGCATGCACCTTCCTATCCCAATCAATTTGCATTACATGAGAAGAGCATGTGGTATGGACCGGAAAAATGGATGCAAGCATGCAGATGAAATGAGGGGCTACTTTAATTTCAGAACTGAAAATCATATCAAATTCATGAGAACAATATCCTCCTCTCACTAAAAACTGTTAGGCACGCGTTGTGTATCTCTCAATATGATTTTGCACATAGCAAGTGCATTGCTTTTGGCCGATAGTCTATGGAGGATTCTATCTCTACTGCAAATCCCATATGATTTCTTCATGGGAGTTTGGACCTTCAAATCATATACTGTGGTGCATGTAATTAATTTTTATTTGCCAAATTATATTGATGACTATTTCCACCACATAGTGCATACAGGTCGTGCTGGTTGTTGTCTGAACTCATGCAAGAAGCAAACCAAGAGGTTCCAACGTGGCTATCTCCATACTGGGCACACAAAGGCTACCTTTTTTTAAACCAATGCATTGTTCAGAGGGATGAAGGGCGCATAATCATACGTTTTGATCCTACTAAACAGAGTAATGAATTTATTGTGATTGGGTTGCACGTGGTATTAAAGGAGAATGGCAGCGGGTGCGTTCATTAAAAGCAAAATTTTAATGGAAAACCATTTTTTTTTTCAGATGACACATGTAAAAGAAAACTAAACAATTCACGGAGCAGCCTCCAAATAGATAGTCCATCAGCAGACAACTGAGATATCTTTAAAGACACCATTGAAATTACTGGAATGTGTTCTATCATGGCTTGTTGCAATGCTGAGTGAAAAGGAATCAAAGGAAATGCTTCAAACATGCACCTAGCAGCTCCTGTTGCTGACATGGGTCTAGCTACACTTTTCTCTGAATGGGCTTGCAAAGTATATATTAAAAATTACTCCAGAGATTTACAAAGAGAAGATCCTAGCTTTCTAAAAGTCCTGGGGAATCCATATTCATTTCCATGTAGCTTAATTGAATGGATAACTTTGATTCGGTAATATTTTGGGCTGAGACAGATTCTGTCAGAAAGCTTCTTCATGATAATAATATTCATGTAGCTATCATAGTGGCTTACCTGCAAAGGATTGAAGGAAAACTCAGGACATGTTTTGCTCTAACAAGCTTCGTGTGGTGGTTGCAACTGTAGCGTTTGGTATGGGCTATGACAAGAGCGATCAGAGTTTGTGCAGTAGTTGCGGAACTCTGTTTGCTATTTTTATTAAAATTTGGTTTTATTTGGTAAGGGGAAATAAATATTCCGAGAGCCAAAATTATAGAGAATATATCCACAACAGCAGAGCAGTAAGATTGGGGGCCTATTTTTGTTTTCAGTTGTGATTCGGAAAGGTCTTCAGCTACGGTTTTCCACCCTTTCATTGGTTATCAACAAACAAATACAACGTTATTCCTTTTAGAGTAGAGTTTTCCTATTTTCATGATTATTGATGTAACAATGCCCTATTTTCATCGATCAGTTATCTCCTTTCTGAGTTTTATTTAATGTATTAAGAATCACTTGTAAAGGAAAGGAGAGAATTCTGAGAGGTGTGTGGAGGAGAACAGAGCATTTCATTGTACAGTTGAATGACAGAGATTAATTAAATGGCCCAGCTCTGATTTGTAAGATTCTTGTGGTGTGGAAATTTAGCATATGTTTTTCTTGTATTTCATATGTCTTGGTAATGTTTCCATTTCATTTCATAATCGTTTCTAAATTAATACTTTTAAGTGAGAAAGGCAGAATTCAATTTATTTGCTCTGTCTTGAGGAAGTGTTCATATTTAATGTTTTCTTATGTTTGATAAGGATTCATCACACATGCCCTTGTTGACTTCTCAGCAGTCTTTCCATTCCGTTTAAACTCAACTTAATTGTTAAATTTTGCTCCTACCTCGCCTTATGGAATAATCTGTGCCTTTGATTAAATCTCTACTCACGTTGTTCTTGATACCACGCTGCCCAGGAAACCCAATCATTCATTAAAACCCCTTTTCATATCTCTTTATTAGCCTTAAATCCGCATTCACTATAGGTCATCTCAGCCCCTTTGAAAACCTTTTGCCGAGATAGACCCGGAGAGAGCCCTCTCCTGTCCTCGTAGGGCTAGCTACGAGGCTGAGCTTGGTTTGATGTAGCCTTGAGTTTTACCTTATTTCAGCCTAAGGTAGATTTGAGTGCTAACAAGGGGCATCATAGCTCTTAGATTAGGATTATAATTTGCGTGGCAATTGTGGAATATCTCTAGGAAGATATGGACAGTGGGAAATTGGTATTTAGGGAGGTTTTATTCCCAAAGATCAATTTTTTCGGCATTATTTAGATAATTGTCCTGGTATTTGAAGTGTAGCTTCAGGGGGGAGTCATTGAATGTAAGGTCTTTAATTTGGAAATCCTTATGAGCTAAGGGAAGGTAGTCCAAATCCTTGTGAGGAGTAGTGATTGGAGCAATGTTTAGGGAAGCTGTGGTTTCCATCCCTAGTTCTTATGTGTTTAGGGAAGAAAATGGGGATTTTCAATAAATTTCTGACACAGAGGTGCCAGGAAGTATTGGGACTAAGCTACCAACTCAATTGCACTAAAAACTTTGGGTTTTTTAAAGCAATTTAGTGGAAGTTCAGTTCACAACAAGGTTTTCAGGAAGAAAGTAAGGTAAATACCTGTTTTCAGATGGTCTAAGGGACAATTGGCTATGATAATGGCTCTACGGGTGAGCACAATAGACTAGAGTAGTCTTGGAGTTCAACAAGTATTGGCGGTTGATAGTTGAAAGTCAGTTTCTGGACTGGGACGTACTCTGTGTGTGCATGGGAGGTAGAGGTCTTTTTCTCTAACAAAAAGGGAAAACAATGAACATTTTTGTTGTTATGAATAAGTCAATATTTTGGTGGGTTAACAATAGTGACAGTTGGTATCAATTGAATGACGGGAGATTTTGTCATTTATGGGAGGCGGTAAGCGGGTTTCATTGCATCGCATCTGGGAGGTGAGTGGTTTTGGAGGAGGGTTGCGTGATTCCATTGATCGATTGACACGTTGCATTGGCGAGTTTTGGAAAACTGCCCATATCGCGTGCTTAACGTTTGAGCGAAGGGCCCACGCGATATGAGCGATAGCCATTGGATCTCAGATATCTGATCGGATGGTAGTCAGCGTTAGAAAGTGGTGGGTAGTTAAATAGAGTGGCCCGACCAAAATTTAATGCCTTAATCATATCGGGGGGGTGATTGGACGATAAGTTATTAATTAATCCAAATGATTAATAATCCTTTATTAGGATGGTGGGGGTTTGGCTCCTAATTAATAACGGGTCGATTAATTAATCTCATTTATCAAACTTTATTATGGTTATTTTGCAAACAAATGGGGCGGGATACATATTTTTGGGATTTTTGATAGTAATACGAGAAAGGGGTGATTTATTTTCTTGGGAGTTAAATAATAATATGAGTTAAAGTTAACATGACCTTGTAGGATATAAAATGTGCTAAGTTAAATGTTTCCGAAAACATTTTCATCATATAACATTTATGACTCAGGCTAAATGAATATGAGGGTTTTTTATAGACAGAATGTTTTAATTTGCCTAAGTAAAAGAGAGATCGATCTTAGGAAAAATATTATGAAGGGGATGGATGAATTTATGAAGGGGAAATATTGATGAAGGGGGCTTAAGTACTTTAGGCATTTCAATTATTGGGCCGAGGGTTCGGTCCCTCCAAAAGTCAGAGAAATGCTCTGAGCCCCTCTAACTTGTTGTAGGTGCCTTTAGTACTTAGGGGAAATTAGTAAAAATTAGGGGAAAGTGAGTGAGGAAGTTAATTAATTTGAGTTTGAATTCTTGATATGTTGTCTTTACTATGTTCCATCCTTTGTCTAAGTGATGAAATCAAAAAGATTAAAGCATTAAACTTAACCATTCATCACACCTTTGCTCTACAACCAATCATCTGCTTACCCTACCTACTTAACCTAGCATTTTTACTTCTTTATTAGGGTGCACTTAAACTGGAAAACCCTTCGCAAAATTTTCTTTTCTTTTACATATAGCAATCTATCTAAGTCTACACTTATTACATCCAAGGGCTTATATTAAACTATTGAGCTCCTTTTATTCACTCTGCCTATCTACTTATCTGCCAAGATTAAACAGTTTGGTCAAATTTTATTCTCTATCTCTATAAACATGAAATTGAAAACATGGAATAACCAAGTTTAAACTATTTGGTTACCATGGATTGTGGCATAGGTGACAAGCTGCACACAACCTTTATAACACAAAAGTAAAGTAGTGGCATTTGGACTTGCACACTTTCATGGTCTTTTCTTTTTGTTGGGTTCATTTTCTTTCATTTTTTTACCTTTTCTTTATTCTTTTTGTGCTTTTATTCTTTTTCTAGGACATACCCTCTTTACATTTTTTTATTTTTTGTTTTTCACAAATATGGAAAACATTTGCAACAAGCAAATGTATGAACAAATTTCAGAGTTAAACCAAGTCAATCATGATATATGACACCTATTGGTATGGGGGCATAATAGGGCTAAAAAGTGTTGTTGAAACTATGTGAAAGGGCATTAAACATTCTTGGTGATTCTCAGATAAAGTTCATAGGTTTATGATCAGATATGCATTCATGACTTGTATCTTACAAGTTTACCATATGTTTTATGAAATGTCTGTTGTGTACTAGGCATGTCTAGGTCAAGATATTGTTCAAGTTTGAAAGTTTGGAATTTATCATTTTAATCATGTTTCTGGAAAGTTATAAGAAGTTTCAATTAGTGGTGTGGAGGCTAGCCTAAAAATGTGGCACATATCCTGGAACCGCATGCACAAAACTAAAATATTTAGTTCATAACTGCATGGAGAGAAGCTTATGGGTATAGTGGGAACCTCATAACTGCATGCATGTTGTATTGTGAGTGTGGTTGGAGTGTTCGAATTGTTGAAAATCCATTCCAACTTAGGATTTGATCATCATAGGTTGGGGATTGACTTATGGGTGATCTAGTTCTCCTGAGAGGTATCAGTAAGCTTTCAGATTGTAGCCCCACTTCCATAACTAGAACCTAGAGGTCAGTTCATGTCTTACGAGAACTCAACTCATGTTTACCCTAGAGATCTTGTAAAAAATCGTAAATGTGGGGTGGGGCATTACAGATTGGTATCAGAGCAAGGTTGCAACACTAGACCTCAAGGCAAAAATAGATCACCATATAGGTTTCTATGTTTGGCATGCATGTATGATGGTTAATGGTTGTTATGTGCATCACGATTATATGCATCACTGCCATTTTATTGTTTTCATGGTTACATGCATGATGGATGCGAGTTAATTAGTGTGGTTGTTGGTGTCCCAAATTTCCCTACTTTTACCCCATTTCTATAAACATTGATCTCTATTTTATCTCAACTTAAAACTTTGTTTCCCGCACTAGTCCAAGATAACTACCTATTCCTACATATGCTTCATATTTTACATTAAGATTTATTAAAGTGATTTATTAATCATTTTTGCATAGATTTCATGCCTATTAAGTTCCTCTTGTAACTTATGATAATTTCCTAGAAGTAATTAAGGAACTTAGTGATAATTATGAGTTAGTGTGATCAGTGCAAGCAGATTCCTGCACTGCCACAATGATTGGTCCGAGATTTCTATGAGCTGAATCTTTCCACGCGGATGTTTTGATCCATTAATCCAAGTTCGGTTGTTGATTAACTAAGGATGGATATCTGTGGCACACAATCAGGGATGTTTGCCAAGGATGGTCTATGGCCAGCGAAGTACAAGTTCCATTATAATTGTTTGCCGATTTTGTAATGTTTGGTTGTTATTCTGTTTGGCTGAAAGGCCTGAATAAGAAAATGACTGTAATTAATGGAATATGGCTAAGGCCGAAAGGATGTATAAAATATAGATTTTAGGTAGAACTAGCTAGAGATCGTTAGATTGTAATTTCATTCTCTATGTAATATGGTATCGCCCTCAGCTTTGGGCTAGACTCGCACTACTATGTACATTTGTTGATCAAGTAATATAAGGAATCTGCCATGTTATTCATGCACTGTGTTTAATTTATCTATGATGCATACTTGAGTGCTAAATCATTTCGTTTCTTAAATGGGAAACGATCTGGTTGGTTAGGGCCTAGCAAACCCAACTCGTTTACCCTTGTCCTTTCGTTATTCGGAAAGACTGTGTGGATATTTCCCTTTGCATTTGCGTGGTGTGAACAATTTTATATTTATTTATGAATATCTAATTTAAATCTATTTCGGAGTTAACTGTGAAACGGGGATCAGTGGCTTGGGAGTTAATTGAGTTATTTCTTTTCTGTAATTCCTTTCTCACATTTCTTTACTCGCAGTTCTTGTCTTGATTTTCTTCTGCATGGATCGTGCAGGAATCCCTTTTCCTATACTAATGCATGTGATTTCGTGCACTTTGGTTCAGTCATTTATTTTACAATTAACATTGCATTTCTTTACTTGATTATCATTTCGGTTATTCTTGCAAGAAAATGGACTGCTAATTTCAGTAATTATCTTCAACATTAAAAGTATATTTCTGAAAGATGTGAGAACAATTTCATGAATTTATCATAGATGCGTTATACCTGCATTTTATGCTTTACGACCAAGGAACAAAAACACTTTAAGTGGATTGACGAAGTAGATGATACATGCAGATCACTTAGACTACTGCTTTGATTACTTTGAGTTGCTTTCATTTCATGAAGTTTACTTCCTTTGAAAGATTTAATTAATTAAATCATTTCTTTTCCATAGATAATTTATCTCAGAATTTCGTTTGCAATTGCAATTCTTTTTCCGCGCATCTTTCAATCTTTTCAAAAGTAAATTAGAAACTTGGCGAAGGAAACTCTGCCTTGGTGCAAGAGCTAATCTCTTGTCACAAAAACAGAGTGCTCTAAGCCCTGAAGCTTAGAGCACCTCCACAAAGACATAAATATTCAGTAAGGGAGGTAAAATATACTTTTACATAGAGGCACTGTACATGCACTAGTGCAAGCACATTGCAGTAGTATAAGAACAGGTTGTTTGTGTAGAAGGAAGATCAAGAGGAAAACAAATCTCTACAAGGGCCCACTTGTCAAACTATTAACCATCTATCTGAAGACAAACATGGTATTTCCTTCTAGCATCTAAGATTGCTTCAGTTGTGTGAAATATCCTTTACTTGATTTACTTGCAAATTGTTCTTTTATATTCCACCACTAGAGTTCCTTTGGTGTCAATTGCCTTTAGTATTGTTTTCTGTTTGATTTTGCAAACATTTCCTTATAGAAGTAGCATTAAGAATAGGAAAAATTCATACCACTTCTAGCATTGCATGTGCTTCTTCTCTAAGTTTACGAAACCCCCGAGTTGACAATTAAGTGTTGAGGAGTTTGCTTAAGTGCAATTCTTGCACCCAACGTTTTTGCGTCATTGCCGGGGAGGCGATTTGAATTGGTAAGAATTTTCCATTTTTGAAATAGGGGTAAGTCTGATATTAGTTTTTCCTGTAGTGTGCTTCTATTGTTTGAAGGAATTTATAGGTGCTGAGTTATTTTTTTGATGATTGCAACTTTTTATTTGAATTTCGTTTTGTCATTTTTTGAAATGAACGACTAAAAGAGGTAGGGGTCTGAAGCCCACTAAGGGCCAACAAAATAATAACAAATATGAAACCAAATCTCATATTGGGCCTTCTTTTGTAGGCAGAAATTCCAAACAAACTCAAACTCATCACACAGGAATAGTCCACTTGGGTTCTGGTAGCATTAGTCCAGGTGTGACACAACCCATAAAGGGGAAGAAGTGGACTGTTGGAATCCATAGTTAGCCTTCTCACCCTATTGAGAGTGGTTCGGGTGGAATAACAAAAATGGTAGATGAGGAAGACCATGCAGAAGGAAGTGAAAAAAATCAGGTAAATGAGGAACAGTTCACTTTTGGATTCCTAATTGTGAATCCTAATACATAAGTACAAATGAAAAATATTCCACCATCATCTCTTCCTTATTTTTATGGTAAGGTACATGAAGATCCAAACTCTTTCTTATTTGAGTTTGATATTTTGTGTAGAAGTTATGAATATTCATCTGATGCCCATAAGTTAAAATTGTTTCCTGCAACTCTCAAGGACATTGCACTCAGCTGGTTCATGGGACTAGGAGGAGAAACTATAACTTCTTGGGAGAAAACGAAGAGAGTGTTCTTATTGAAATATTAGGAATATTGTAAAACTAGAGATATTCAATATGAAATATTTACTATTGTGTAAAATGATGATGAGATGCTAGAGGACTACTTGGAGAGATTCATGTACATCCAAAGTTCAAAGCACAAATTTGATCTAGGTACCATTAGAACCTTGTTCTTACGTGGGCTTACTAATGATGCTAGGAAAAATATAAATCCATTATGACAAGGGGATATTGCTCAAAAATATTTTGATCAAATCTGTGACCTGTGCAGGAAATTCTCAAGGAACCAATATAAATCTGGTAAAGGAATTCAGAATAGAAACAAGAAAACCAAATCTACTAATGCTAAGATTATTGGATTAGAAAACAAAATGGACAATATGAAAATTGAAATAATGAATATTGTTAGTAAACAAATAGACTCTTTGAAGTTTCGGCGAAAACTTGTAGAAGAGCAAGAGTCATTGTCTATTTTTTGTGCAAGATGTAGAAGAAAGGATTGTTTAAGAGAATGTCCTCTAGATATTAAAGAAACTAATAAATGTGCAATTTGTGTAGAGAACCATGCTACAAAAAAATTTCCCGCCATACCTGGGCTAAAGGTTGTACTTGAGGGAGGACAATATGAAGTTGAATCACTGCATGCTATGGGAGCATGAAGAAATTGGCCTCAGGTAAGTGCAGGTATGGTTCCTGAACCTTCACCACATTTTTTTGGTTATAATGCACACTCATATTCCTATCCTAACACTGGTCACTCTCAACATTGGCAGCATGGGAACCAATATTAGTATGGACAACCCTCCCAATCTTTGCAACAAGGATGGAGAGGGTCAAACCATTCACATCATTCACATCATTCCTATCCTACACCTATGCAATCATACCCTCTTACATATGCACCTTACCCAATGCCACAACCATCATTACCTCAGCTAAGTCAACCTATGCCACCATTACCTTTGCCTCCATCATTTCAACCTTCTCAGTTGCCTGCTCAACCTTTACCCAACCCCAATAATAAAGTAGTACAAATGATCCATTCTATGAACCCGCTTTCTTCATCCAGATATCACACTATGCCAGTTGGAGTCAATGATTTCCAATTGAGACCAGGGAAGGTAGTAACCTTATAAAATAAAAAGCAGCCTATGGTGATTATCAATGAGAAAGGAGAGGAGGAAACTCCTAACCATTCTGAGAAATATGACACCATTCAGCCTATCCTTGTATATTCTAAGCACTTGTCATCTTCTTCCAACTGACCTCCCTATCCAGAGAGGTTAGTTGTGGAGAAGAAAGACCCCATTCGTGAGTCTAGCCTAGCTTCTGATCTTAGGAACCTTTTCGTAAGGGTACCTTTGATCCAATCTATTAAAGAGATCCCCATCTATACAAAAAGAATTAGGGAACTCTATCTCAAGAAGTCGGGAAGCAGAAGAATAGAATCTCAAACTATTCAATTTGTTGGTAGAGTAGTGGAGTTAATGATGGGGTGTATCCACATGGAAAAATATACCGACCCCAAAAACTGTGTTGTCTCTGTTCAAATAGGTGATGTCCTTCTCTCCAATGTACTTATAGACCTAGGGGTGGCCATTAATGTTATGACCGAGAAAACCATGGATCAAACTGGATTGGACCATATTCGTCCTACTCCCACTGTGCTTGAACTAGAAGATAGATCTAAAATCAAATCGGAAGGGGTGTTGAATGATGTGGTCATTTCCCTAGACTCTTGGGAATATCCCGCAAATTTCATTGTGCTTCATCTAAAGAATCATGTGGGAGGGCATCCCTTGATCTTGGGATGACCATGGCTTGCTATGGCCGATGCTTATATCCGATGTCATTCTGGTGATATGTATATTTTCCATGTAGATTCCAGGAAGAAAGTCACCTTATAGCCACCCACTAGATCATTCAGGAGCTCCAAGACACTTTATGGTTAGACTATAGTAGTGATGAGGAGACTCAACCAGTTTCCTTGATACATGAGAATTTTGAGTCCTCGCAGGAGGGTGAGATTTAAGACTTCTTGAACAATCTAGACACCATGCCTAATCTTGAGTCATTGAGTTAGATTTTTAGTCTAGATTTAGGAAAGATATGACTCTCTAGCTCCATCACCACCATCTCTAGTGACACTTTTTTGTACTCTTGAGCTTAATACTACTTTTGTTGAGATTAGTCCAGGTAAATACTTGTATATCAATTTAGACTTGGATCCTTCTCAACAAGAGCAGCTTATGCATTTGTTGCGAAACCATCTCGATGCCTTTGCATGGGGTTATGAAAATATGAAAGGAATCCCTCCTGAAACTTGTGCACACCATATCTATATTCAAGATGGAGCCTGACCTATCCAACAAACCCAAAGGTGAATGAACCTAGCTCTAAGAGACGTTGTAAAGGAAGAATTGCAAAAACTCTTAGATGTTGATTTTATCTATCCCATTTCTGATAGCTAGTGGGTCTCTCCATTATTGTTAGTCCCGGAGAAATATGGGAGATGGCACATTTTTATTGACTACATAGAATTGAATAAAGCCACTCTCAAAGATTACTTCCCCCTTCCTTTCATCAATTAGGTACTCGATACACCTGCTGGTAAGAAGTACTTTTCTTTTCTAGATGGCTTTAGCGGATATAACCAGATATAGATTGCACCCGAGGATCAAGACAAAAACACTTTTACATGTCCGTGGGGCACATTTTCTTACCGAGTGATTCCCTTTGGGTTATGTAATGCCTCAGCTACCTTTCCGAGGGAAGTTTTGGCTATTTTTGTTGACCTTGAGTGTGTAGAAATCTATATGGATGACTTCTCTGTGCTTGGTGATTCGTTTCAGGAAGCCCTAAAGAATCTAGAAAAAGTGCTTCTTTGCTGCCAAGAAGCTCATCTAGCCTTGAGTGACAAGAAATGCAGATTAATGTTCAAGGCGGGAGTGGTTCTTGGCCATCCTATTTCTGACAAAGGTATCCAGGTTGACCCTACAAAAATAGAAGTCATTTTGAGTCTCCCTATACCCAAAACTCAAAGGGAAGTGAGAGGATTTCTAGGACATGCAGGCTACTATAGGAGATTCATTGACAATTTCTCAAGGATAGCTACCCCCCTTTTCTGACTTTTGGATAAGGACAGTGAGTTTTCTTGTTCCACAGCTTGCCAACAATCCTTTGAGACACTGAAGGAAAAATTAGTCCAAGCACCAGTTTTGAGAGGACTAAACTAGTCCCTACCATTTCATATTTCCTCTGATACCTCAGATACTACTATTGGTATAGCCTTAGGACAAGAAGAAGACAAACAATATTATGCTATTTATTTCATTAGTAAAAATTTGTCACCCGCCGAACTCAATTATATGGTTACTGAGAAAGAGTTTTTAGCTGTAATTTTTTCTATTAATAAATTCAGACATTATATTACAGGATATGAATTCTTTGTACATACTGACCATTCCGTAATAATATATCTAATGAATAAACCATTAACTAGTGGTAGAGTGACTAGATGGTTACAATTATTACAAGAATTTAATATTACTACTGTTGATAGACTAGGAAAATCAAATGTAGTAGAAGATTATCTTTCAAGGTTAAAAATCCTGGTGAAGCAATTCCTGTTGATGATGATTTTCCTCATGAACATCCTTTTGTTGTGCCAGCAAAATCCCCATCGTTTGTTCACATAGCTAACTATTTAGTCACTGGAAAATTACCACCTCACTTATCTGCTCGTGAAAAGCGGAATATCATTCATAAACGTGTTGCATATTCCTGGATCCAAGGAGACCTCTTTTACATTGGAGCAAATATCATTATCTGTAAATGTGTAAGAGAGGAAGAAGTGTTTGATATTTTAAAATCTTCCCATGATGAACCTTGTGGGGGTCACTTCATTGATAAGTAGACTGCATACAAAGTGTTACGATATGGCTATTTTTGGCCTTCCTTGTTTAAGGATGCCAAAAAATATGTCAAGCGATGTGATAGTTGTCAGTGAGTTGGCCAGCCTAATCAAACCAATGAAATTCCTTTATGTCCTTAGGTTATGATTAAGCCTTTTAAAAAATGGGCTACTGATTTCATAGGACCAATAAATCAAGCATCATCAAATAAAAAACATATTTTGGTTTGTACAGATTTTGTTATGAAATGGGTAGAAGCTAATGTTGTTTATTTTGCTACAAAAAGAGTTGTTGTTGATTTTATTTTTACTGAAATCTTTACTAGATTTGGTGTGCTTAGAGAAATAATTTATGATAATGGACCGCAATTTATTTCTAATTTGGTATAGGGTGTGATGGAGCAGTATAAAATATAGCATAGGAATTCTACGCCGTATCACCCACAAGAAAATGGCCAGGTGGAGTCCACAAATAAGGTGATTGAATCCATCCTCACAAAGACGATAAATATGCACAGAAAGGATTGGGCTGACAAATTATCAAAAGCATCATGGGCCTATCGAACCACTTGGAGAAACAACACAGGACACACACCATATGAGCTGGTGTACAGAAAACAAGTCCTCTTGCCAATAGAATTCTGGATCAAGACTTTTAAAACTACAGTCCAATTGGGGCTAGATCTCTCTAAAGCACAACATAAGTGTCTTCGTTAGTTAAATGAGTTAGATGAATTCTGAAGGGATTCTGTTCAGTAGAACATCTTGGTTCAACAACAACACAAGAAGTGTCATGACAAGTCCATTTGAAAGAAGCAGTTCAACCAGGTGACTGGGTACTCCTTTACAATTCTAGATTCAAATATTTTAAAGGAAAATTCCATACATGTTGTATGGGACCCTATGAGGTGGTAAAAGAGTTCGAAAATGGAGTGGTAGAAATCAAAACTATTGATGGACGAAATTTTGTGTTTCTAGTAAACAGACATAGATTGAAGGTATATTTTCAGCCCCTTACTAAAGGAGATTTTATACAGCAAGTCCAACAGCCATTTGAAAAGGAGCTAGCAGGTGGTACCACCAACTTGTTGAAGATTTGTTTCCTTCTTGTCCTTATTGAAAAAAATAATAAAAGAAAAATAAAAAAATGACAAAAAGAAAAAGTATAAAAAGAAAAAAAAAATATTGTAATTATGAAAATTAGTTGACTGACACGATTGCAGAAGGATCAACCTAAAAACTAGCATGCTGGTAGGAAGATCAAAATTTTAATAAAAAGGGAATGTTACTTTATTTTTAGATATCCTGGCTACCACCAAGAAGAAGCAGGTTCACAAAACTAAGCACTTACCCAAGTTTGGGGTAACTAGCATGGACATTTTATGCAATTAAACGCTTACTTCCCATTGTAGTTATCTTTTTTTGCACCAATGCAGGTAGATTTAAAGGTAAAAACTTTTCCTTTCTTCTATTTCCCATTTCAAAAATTTCCACTAGTTTCTTTTCTAAAATCTCGAATGAATTAACTTCCTCTTTCTTCTAAGAAACTACCCTTGCCCGATTTCGTAAAATCCCTCTTTACCGTTGAATTTTTTCCCACATATCGTTTGGTTTATCCCTCTTGGTGATATTGTTTCAGGAATCCCTACTATAATGTTCCTTCCCATTCTAAAAATTTTTACCCCACTTCCCACTTCTTTATTCCCTCATAAATTGATTGCAGAATTTGATGCAGTCAATCTAGAAGGCATGCTCATGAAACACCAAAGAATGGCGAATAGATTTTTCTTGTATAATGAGGCAAATTTTTTCAAGTCTAGCTACAAAATTATGTTCTATCATATTTTCTATTTTGGTAAAAGTCCCTGGTGCAAGATGCGCATTTCAAGCACAACACAGTGTAAGCAAGTTTAGTGCAGGAACATAGCTGACTATGAAAACAAATCCGAGAGTGTTTTATTAAGGATATTTATGGATCTTTACTTTCCTACACATGAGTACTGATATATCATAGCATTGAATGTTTTAATTAATAATATGTTTCATCATTTACTGACTTAGGAAAAATCTTTAAAGTGCAAGGTGTATAGGGTTTTGAAATCTAATTTTTTTAATATGTGCTTAAGTATGTCTTGATTAAATTATGAGGCAGACTATGGGATAGTACTATTGTCTGATAGCCTGTATTCACCTTCCTTGAAATAATTTTTCATTTCTTATCCATTATTACCTTACCATGTAACCCGATCATTGTAACCGTTGCGCCATTGCCGCATAAACCTCCACTCCACCCAATCATTATGACTCACCTGTAGCAAGTTGATACAAATCTGCGCCTAATACGAAGAGTTGTTTTCATCATGACCGGGTAAGTGGTACTCAAAAGACGGAGGGGGACGAACCTCTGGCATAATGTTCTCGGCAAAGCGTTGGTGTCACTCACTAGAATTCTTTGGAGGGTGTGATCAAAAAGGGTGAAGTGCAGTACGAAGTGGTACCCGTAAGGAGTGAGTCGTTGTCTTTGCAGAAGATTGAGCAAATCGCAGAGTACCAGAATAGTCTTGCACTATTACAAGAATCAGGGTTCCTGCCATTCTTACAGAAGTTTGATGGGTTCGACATGGCAGTGGTATTGGAGTTCACAAGGACATCCAAAGGAGGCCGAGTCAAGGTCAAATTGTTGAAGTTCAAAGTTACAAAAGAGTCTATTGTGCAAGCTACAAGATTGCCACTTACAGGAGAGCATTGGTTTAAAAAGAGCAACTTGGGAAGAGATGATGGCACCAATTTGTGGTTGAAAAAAAGCTTAAGGTTGAATGGAGGAAGGGACTTCCGCTGAGCGCCATGATCGGGAAGTGGCGAGACCTCCTACTCACACTACAAAAATTCATGACTAGAGAGGGATGCTATACATTGGCGTCCGTGTATCACCTTCGGTTGTTGCTGCACTTTAAGTCAGGAAAATTGATTAATTTCCCTTACTACCTGCTCAGGAGTCTTGAGAAAATGGCGAAGGGCATGCAAAGTGGAAATGAGAGCCAAGTTGAAAACAAGCTCTACCATCATGGGCTTATCATGATTCTAGTTAAGAGGAAGCTGGAAGAAAAAGGAATAACTTGGGGAGCATTCTTGAAGGAGTACAAAGAATTTTGCTAGCATGAGTACAAGTGAGAAAAGGAAAGTAGAGACATCATCTCCTGCCAATCAGAAAGTGTTGGCATTATGAGACAAGTGTTGTCCTTGATGGAAAATCATCTCAGATGATAAATTATAGTGCATAGAAAAGTTCACGCACTTTCATGAAGAGAAAAGTTCCTTTCATGCAGAGAAAAGTTCACGCACTTTCATGCAGAGAAATGTTCCTTTCATACAGAGAAAAGTTCACGCACTTTCATGCAGAGAAAATTTCCTTTCATGCAAAGAAACGTTCACATACTTTCATGAAGAGAAACGTTTCTTTCATGCAGAGAAAATTTCACGCACTTTCATGCAGAGAAAAGTTCCTTTCATGCAGAGAAAAGTTCCTTTCATGCAGAGAAAGTTCACGCACTTTCATGCAAAGAAAAGTGCACGCACATGGGAAATATTATGGTTGGTTCATGGTATTAGTCCGACAGTTTTTGATCCTATGGTTTTGGTCTATGGTATTGCATCCAAAAGAGTTGAACCCAAGTATTGGGTCTGTGGTATTGTTTTGTTATGGTTTTGGACCATGGTTTTTGAGTAAGGCCTAAGACTATAAAAGGAGAAGAAGATCATTAGGCAAATGCATGGAAAAAGACTTGAATATCTGATGTAGTATGAGATCCAGTATGCAGGATATGGGTTATGATGCATTTCTTGATCTGCGCTAAGGAGGGATCTCATCGATTGATGGAGAACAAGATATAAGGATAGATCGGGATCAAATGGTTTGAAATAAGTCATCTTTATATGGTTTGATCATGGATAGACTAGATCTTAATTATTGATGCATGTTTTATTGTACGCATGTTATGATCTGGGTATGAATGATGTATGAAACAGCCGCAAAGTCATGATTGAATATGTATAGATTTGTATGCGGGTTGGCTTTGGTGAAAGCACGTATATACGTGAATTTGATTCATCGTAATAACGTATACATAATGAAGTATGATGTTTGAAGTTGCAATTGGGTTTGATTGTTATTGTAGAGTTATATAGTCTGCTCTGTGTTCTAGTGACTGTGTTGTTGACAGGGTTTCAGTGTTTCAGTGTTTCAGTGATTCAGAAATTGATAATGCTAGTATTGATTGTTTTGTGCTTCAATGATATTGATGGGTCCAATATGAAAATTGGATGATTATAGTGTTGTGCTTTAGAAGTATCCAGTCTGAAAATGTATGAAACGTGGTACCTGGAGGAAGAAAGAGAAGGTTGTTTCCTTCTGTAGGTCGGCACCTACGTACTAGTACATAAGCTAGTACAAGAGCTAAGGGGGCGGTAGCTCCCTTCTAGTAGCAACTGGAGAACGAGTAAAGGTTGGAGAATTTCAGTAGGCCAACACCTATGTACTAGTAAGTGGATCTGCTAGTACAAGAGTTAAGGGGGTTGTAGCTCCCTTCCAGGAGAGTCTGGAGAATGAGAGAAGGTTGTAGCCTTCTGCATATAAAATCTTGCGAACTGGTGTAAGACTGCACCAGTACAGAACTATTGTAAAATAAGTTTCTTATTAAAAGAAGATAGAGACGACTTGCAGCAGGTGGTTTTCACCCACATTGGGTTTCCACCTTATATCATGGTGTTCATGTGTGCTTCTTCTGTGTGATGATCTGTTCTATTTTACTACACCTACTTACTATACATATGGTTAAAGAAGTTCTGATGCACTAACTAAAGATCAACATTTAATGGATTAATTGAATCATAAGTGTTCTGGATATACGCTAGTTGCATTAGACACAATTGCGTATACACGCGGGTTCTGTTAATTGAAGTAGCGTATATGTATCTAAGTATGGAAATGAAAAAGTTTTATTGATTTGATAATACTGATTCACCCCCCCCCCCTCTCAGTTTTATTTCCAATAGAAAGATGAAAGCACACCAGTGCAAGCAGGGAAGAAGACTGTTGAAAATACTCCACCCTCGGCTAAGAAGAGAAAGACCAGAACCTCAGTGAGGAGGAAGGCTATCAATCAACCCAAGATTCCCCTAAAGTTCATAATCTCTGAGTTCTTGCAGATGTAGCAGCACACACTGTGGAAGATGAAGAGAACGCAGAATGCGATGTATTGTTGTCAACTTTTGTCAGTAGATTAAGGAAGAGGAAGATGACACCGAGTATCAATGAAGTCCAAATAGAGGGTCATGAGGATGAAGAAGAGTAGCATATAGATACCCTCGATAATTTTAGTGAACCAGACATTGAAACCCTTGGTTCTTTCAAGGAACAGAGTATTGAAACCCTCGTTGTTTTAGAAGAACGGGGTACTAAAGCCTTTATTGTTTTAGAAGGATAGGGTACTGAGACCCCTGCTGCTCAGAATGGACAAGGTACTGAGTTCCTTAAGGAACTAGAAGAACAAGGCAATAAAAACTATAAGGAGTTGAGTGCCCAAGGTACTGAAACCCTTGGCATGAAGATTGTGGAGGGCATAAAAACCTCGGTGACAAGGAAACCCTGAGTGTAGAAACCCTTAGTGACATGATAATGCAGACATTTGATGACCTTGACCTTGAAAATGATGGGACCTGTTTCAAGTCTGTTGTAGAGAATATATTTGCACCTAAATATCTTAGCACGACACCCTCTACTCTCTACCTCAACAGCTGCATAAGAAAATTGAAGCAAAAAGTTCATGACCTGGAGGCTTTGAACTAGGTCATGAAGGAACAAAGTTGGCAAAACCAGAGCGATGTGGAGCTACTTGTAGAGGTAAAATGGTAGAGGAAACAAGTAAAATTGTGGAAGTATCAGGCTTCCAAATGCTACAAACACCTCAAGAAGGTGACGAATCAGCTGAGAAGAGCCTGAGGGAAAAAGCCGAAGATAGTGAAATCAGGAATAAGCATTGAAGTTCACGATTGAGAGTTGGCCACTCATTGTTTTAGGGATTTTTTGCAGAAGGTAAAATTTTGTGTGAGGACACACAACAACTTAGGGATGGGAGGATGTTGGTGTCCCAAATTGACCTATTTTTACACCATTTCTATAAACATTAACCTCTATTTTATCTCAACTTAAAACTCTCTTTCCTTCACTAGTCCAAGATTACCTATTCTTGCATATGCTTTGTGTTTTACATTAAGATTTATTAAATTTCTTTATTAATCATTTTTACATAGATTTCATGCCCATTAAGTACCTCTTATAACTTATGATAGTTTCCTAGAATTAATTGAGGAACTTAGTGTTAATTATGAGTTAGTATGATTAGTGTAGGCAGATTCCTGCACCGCCATGATGAGTGGTCTGAGATTTCAGTGAGCTAAATTTTTCCATGCAGACATTTTGATCCATGACTCCGAGTTTGGTTGCTGATTAACTAAGGATGGATATCAGTGGCGCAAAACCATGGATGTTTGCCAAGGATGGTCTATGACCAGCGAAGTACATGTTCCATTATAATTGTTAGCCGATTTTGTAATATTCAGTTGTTAGTCTATTTGGCCAAAAGGCTTGAATAAGAAAATGATTGTAATTAGTGGAATACAATTAAGGCAAAAGGATGTATAAAATATAGATTGTAGGTAGAACTAGCTAGCAATCCTTAGACTGTAATTTCATTTTCTATCTAATCTGATATCTCCCTCGGCTCTGGGATGGAGTTGCACTACTATGTACATTTGTTGATCAAGTAATACAGGAAATCTGCCATGTTATTTATGTGTTTTGTTTAATTTATCTTTGATGTGTACTTGAGTGTTGAATCTTTTCATTTCTTAAATGGGAAACGAGCTAGTTGGCTAGGGCCCAGCCAACCCAGCTCATTTACCCTTGTGCTTTCATTATTTGAGAAGACTATGTGGAAATTTCCCTTTGCAGTTGCGTGGTGTAAACAGTTTTATATTTATTTGTGAAGTTCTGATTCAACTCTATTTTGGAGTTAAGTGTGAAATGGATCTATTGCTTGGGAGTTAATTGAGTTATTTATTTTTTGTAATTCCTTTCTCACATTTCTTTACTTGTAGTTCTTGTCTCGATTTTCTTCCACTTGGATCGTGCAAGAAGGCCTTTTCCTGTACGAATGCATGTGATTTCTCGCACTCTGGTTCAGTCATTTATTTTACAGCAAACATTGCATTTCTTTCCCTGATTATCATTTCAGTTATTCTTGTAAGAAAATGGATTGCTAATTTTAGTAATTGTCTTTAGCATTAAAAGTATATTTCTGAAGGATCTGAGAACAATTGCATGAATTTATCATTGACATGTTATGCTTGCATTTTATGCTTTACGACCAAGGAACATAAACACTTTAAGTGGATTGCCAAAGTTGGATGATACATGCAAATCACTTAGACTATTGAATTGATTACTTCAAGTTGCTTTCATTTCATGAAGTTTACTTCCTTTGAAAGATTTAATTAATTAAAGGATTTCTTTTCCATACATAATTTATCTTAGAATTTCGTTTTCAATTGCAATTCTTTTTCAGCACATCTTTCAATCTTTTTGAAAGTAAATTAGAAACTTGGTGAAGGAAACTCTGCTCAGTGCAAGAGCTGGTCTCTTGTCACGGAAATAGAGTGCTCTAAGCCCTGAGGCTTAGAGCACCTCCACAAAAACATAAATCTTCAGTAAGGGATGTAAAATATACTTTTACACAGGGCTTAGAGCATCTCTACAAAGACATAAATCTTCAGTAAAGGAGGTAAATTATACTTTTACATAGAGGCACTGTACCTGCACCAGTGCAAGCACATTGAAATAGTACAAGAACATGTTGTTTGTGTAGAAGGAAGATCAAGAGGAAAACAGATCTCTACAAGGGCCCACTTGTCAGACTATTAGCCATCTATTTGAAGATAAACATAACATTTCCTTCCAACATTTAAGATTGCTTCAATTGTGTGAAATCTCCTTTACTTGATTTACTTTCAAATTGTTCCTTTATATTTTGGCACTAGAGTTTCTTTGGTGTTAACTGCCTTTAAGATTGTTTTATGTCTGATTCTACAAACATTTCCTTTAAGATGTAGGATTAAAAATAGGAAAAGTTCATACCACTTCTGGCATTGCCTGTGCTTTGTCTCTAAGTTTATGAAACCCCTGGGTTGACAATTAAGTGTTGAGGAGTTTGCTTAAGTGCAATTCATGTACCCAATAGTGTTCATATGCATGATAATTATCATCATTATAGTTAAGTTATCGATATTATTATATATCATCATAATTTAGATTGAGTTGTGAAAATTTGATAGCTCCCTTGAGATAAACCGAGGTATGTTTTTGCTTATGTCCTCTATTTGGTTTATCTAACATGATATGTTGCAAGACAATAGACGATCAGGGATGAAGAGAAGAATAATGGAGTACAGTTCACATGACTCCCCTTATGGGCTTGGTTTTATTCAATGGAATAGAAAAGGTTAGTTGAGTAGCAAGGAGAAGAGTATTCTCCTGGTTGGGTAGATACATTGAGAAGCTTTAAGGCAAATAATAAGAGATGTATTGAGGCATAGGAAAGCCTTTCCAGAGCCCAAGAGAATCAAGTTAAGGTTAATGTAGCCATCCTTCAGAGCCTTTCAAATTTGTAGAGATAGAGACAGTTGAGGATTGGTCATGGATAGGAAGAAAATACAAATGGTGCATATGGAGGCAAGTCTTGATAGAGACACATGATGAATAGAGATGACACAAACAGAGGTGTTAGATCCTTGGAGGCACCTAATAGGAGGAGTAGTACTTATGGATTTCAATCTAGCTCTAGTTCTGAGAGAGATCATTGCCATTACCACCATCACCCTTATATGAGGAGTGAGAAGGGATATTTGTCAAAAGAGTTGAAGAAAGCCAAGCCTCCTACTTCTGATGGTGAGTTGTTAGAAGATGTAGAAGCATGGTTGCACGGGATGAGTTTGAAGGATGTTTCAGGAAAAAGTGCCTATCAGAGAGATATCATGATTAAAAATGGATCAAGAAGTAAGAAAGATATCAGAATGTAGGTGAGAAGGAAATTCGGCTCAATATAAGAAGTTTAATGTGACTGAGAGAGGACATAGGTCTTAGCCTGAGGAGAAATAGAGTAAAGTAAATGGTAGAGAACCATTGTGATGTTTAATCTATGATGGAGATCATTATAGGAAGGATTTTCCTTTGTATCAGAGTGGAGCGGTAGAAGCATGGCAGACCTCAGATCTACATTGCTTAGGAGGTGCATACAGTTGGGGATGTAGGCCAGAGTATTCCCCAATGCTATGCATTAATTGATAACATGAAGGAATATCATTAAGTATCCATCATTGAGGTGAAGGTGGAACTAGGGGTAGAGTTCCAAGCGAAGCCTCAATGCATCTTGCAGTGGAATAAACTCATGCCTCGGGACAGAGCAGTAGAGAAAGTTGAGGTGCATGGAATCACTTTGGGGTTGAGAAAGCTACATAGTAGATTATTGATCAGATGTGAGCATAAAATTTGGTTTTCAGTTATGGCTAGATTCATCAAGGGAATTGGAGTCCCTTGAGAGATGATATGTCTAGGTGTTCAATTGTAGGGAACTATGTTTGGTACAATAGGACAAGGTAAATGGTATATTTTTATATCTATGTATGCACTAATAATTATGTTTTTATGGTAGTGTGATCTAGGGAATTTCATGGCAAAATATACTACCATAGATATTGAAGAAGGCTCAGGTGGAGCTTTCCTTTTGAAGCACTAGCAACCATGGGGGTTGAGTCATGGTGTTTATATAATGTTTTGTGATTCCAATGTTTTGTGATTTATTTGTGCTTGATTTGTGATTTTTTATTGCATCTGGTACATGGCCATGCCACTTCGTTTGTGGTTTTGTATTTTTGTTGGTATTCCATGGTTTTATTCTTGTTTATTCTTGTTCTTTCCTTTCATGTTTTTAGGGTTTTGGGAATTCGTTGGGAAAGAGGAAAGTCAATAGAATTCGAGGAGAGCTGAGTGAAACCTAGCAGGTAATGTAAGACCCAGATGAAACCTAGTACATGAATAAAGGGTAGTTGAAGGCAAGGATATAATGGTCAGTTGGGTTGGTTGGGTCAATTAGGATAAATGGACAGTGGTAGGACAATCATGAGAAAGGTAATCAGGAAAGGTAAAGTAAATGGATTGGTGGTATCAGATGCCTTGGCTATGTTGAGAACTATTGTTTTCAATGTTGTGCATGTGTTGCATAGATAAAAGGACCTCTCTTAACCTTGACCTCATGAACATTGGTAATTATGTTGTAATCATGATTATGTTTAAGTTTACACACACACGCACACACACGCACGCACACACACACACACACACATATATATGTGTGTGTGTGTGTGTGTGTGTTTATATGCATGTATGTATGTCATTGTCTAACAGGGTCATCAGGGATCATTCTTGTGGAAGAATGATTTCTTTGTGCAGGTGAATGGCATGAAAAGGTTCCTCATATGAGAGGAATCAAGTGAGAAGAGTAGACCTAGAAGATTTATGAGGTTAGTATCATGTGGATATGATTTCGATATTATGTGTCTATGACTACACCTATGTTTATGTTATGGATAGGAAATACTAAAGGATACATCAGTGTGATAAAATCAATCTGATGTGCAGCATGCTAAGACAAGCATGGATAGTTCAAAGAATCATAGACCCATAATTTGGGTTTTGAGTAAGGCTTGGGAAGGACACTAGAGGTGAGGTTTCCTAGTAGAGACAGTGTGGTCCTAGATGTGTAGTACTACTATTGTGTATATGTTGTACATGTTTTGTTGTGCACATGTGGTACTATGTCATGAGTATTGTGTAGTCTCTATATCATGACATGTGTATCATTCTGTTGTACTATGTGTACGCATGTGTGGCATTGTACACTGGGTGTGTGTGTATTTGTTGTGTTGTACATCGGGTGTAGGTGTATGTGTGGTGTTTAACACTAGGTGTAGATGTATATTTTGTGTTATACACAATATGTAGGTGTATTTGTTGTGTTTTACATTGTGTGTATGTGTACGTGTTGTGAAGGGATTGGTACTTAGGATCCCTTAAGGTTGTGGATTGAGATGGTAGTTCTATGGAGCCCTGGACATCTTTGGATGAGACCAATCTTGAGTTATTGATATTAAGGGTAGAGGCATTTTAGTCTCTAGATTCCCTTATTGAGGATATTGAGGGTAGAGGTGGTTTAGTCTCTAGATTCCCTTGTTGCTGAGATTGAGGGTAGAGGCAGTTTAGTCTTTGGATTCCCTTGTTGCCAATATTGAGGGAGGAGGTGGTATAGCCTCCAGATTCCCTTTTTTCTTTGGAAGAGAAGAGAAGAGAAGGCATTGAGTGCTTATAGGGTTATGATACCGATCCAATGTGTGTACATGATAAAAGAGAAAAGAACACATTGGGTGTTTTTTGTATTTGGAAACTGATCTAGTGTGTGCATGTGATAAAATAGAAGAGAAGGAAATGGGTGTTTGTTGGGTTTAGCAATTGTTTCAGTGTGTGTATGGAATGGACAAAGAAAAAATGCAGAAAAAAATAACCATTTGAAATATAAGTATCAATGCTTTATTTCATTTTTTAATTATGCACATGATCAATGGTTCTTATTTATGATGGTTGAGTTTTGAGATAACCAAATGTGATATGTTTATGCATGATGATTTAATCAAAGAGCTTGTTTGACTTGTTATTATAGGAAGTAAACATAATTGGAAGTGTACCCTATTGATGGGCCACCAATTAGGTGTGATTTTAATTTATTTCAATTCCTTTTGAATCTAATGCAAATTATGCTCTTGGTATAGGAAAGCATGGAAAATTCATGGTTTGGGGTGGCTGGAACTAGCTATAAGAGAATTAGTAGCAACATCAAAAGGAATTGGAAATGCAACAACGTGATGGTAAATCATTCAAGAGCGGGGACATTATGGAGCATTAGTACCCAATAGTTTCCATTGATTTCCATGAGAATGTTATGACTAGTATCATGGTTTTGAGGTAGGGATATGCTTTCGTTTTTGGATCTTCGAAAGCAAGGAAACCTTGCCAAGGAATGGATCGCACGAGGGAATGTGTGGTAGAGAAGGGAATGTTGGGGAACTTGGAAGGTGAGTGAATTCATGGAAGTCGGTTAAGGGATTTCCTAAGGGATTGTGTAATAGACAAGGGAAGGTCAGGGAATGAATTGTTTTGGTCATTAACATTGTCAGATGGAATCAGAAGAGTATTAGTAATTGTTCACTGAGAGAACAAGTAGCGCAAGGATTGTAGCACTAGACATTGTACTTATACTTTGATCTTAGTAGTGTGTTTTGGACTTACTAGGAAGGAGGTGAATATTGGTACTACATTTGAGGGTGGAGGTGTGAGCCCCTTGATTCCCTTATCGTTGATGCAAGAATTGTAGCCTTTTATTTGTTGGTTAGAGCACATGTGTGTGTGTGTATGTGTGTATGTTATTGTAAATATTGTATCAAGATAGATTTATAAATCTCCACAGCCAGTATGTTTATTTGTTGGTTGAATAAAATGTGCATAAATATATGTGTTACTATTATACTGCCACATTAATCTATGTTACAAATATTCAATAAGTGTTATGTTGTTTTTATTTCAATAGTATGTCATTGTAAATATTGCATTGAGCCATGTTATAAAGCTCAATAGGAAGTATATTTTTTTTTGTGGTTTTATGGTCATAGGTGTCATAAAACATTGAGGAT
Organism: Pinus taeda; assembly: GCA_000404065.3. NCBI lineage: Eukaryota > Viridiplantae > Streptophyta > Pinopsida > Pinales > Pinaceae > Pinus > Pinus taeda. The sequence continues at coordinate 29,858 of APFE030558969.1, forward strand.
GGTGTTTCCCAAAGGGGGGAGGGGTTTGTAACAATCTCAGGTTAAAGTTTCATGTAAAAAAGGATAATAAATGAAAAATAAGACGAAGGTCATAGGACACGTATTCCAAGCTGAATGGAGGAGAAAATAATTTAGTGTGCATCACTTGTGGTTTAATAATGGCTATGGAAATCGGCAAAGGCATTGGTGAAAAGAGGCAATAATTGGCATTTTATTATAAAAATAAAGGCAAATAGGATAAAATAAAGGCAAAGAGACACAAATATGCTTGCAAGGGAAATTATAGAGAAAATGAAGGAAAATGAAGAAAAGCGGAAAAGGAAAGGAAGAGACTAGAAATTAATGATAAAAAGGAACTTGAGAAACAATTGAAAACTTTTTCCCATCTTTGGAGTAGGTGTAGCAAAGGAAATAGAACAAGCACATGGATAAGAAAGCAAAGGAAAGAAAAGAAAATAAGGGAGCACAAGGAGAAGGTTGGGTTAACAACTTCAACATGAAGATATTGTAGGTAATATGTTACATATGTGATTTATTTGTTGGAATAGCACATGCATTTGTTTATTTGGTCCATTTTTTGTTATTGGAATGGGTTTTCCTAGAGTGACAGTGGTTTCAGCCTTGCCTTGCCATTTCCTGGATAGCCAACATGCGATGGGGTTCATTATTGGTTGAGCTTTGGATTGCTGGAAGGTTTTGGAACTAGGTGAGGTGGTCTTAGGAAAATCCCAAGAGTTGGGGGTGGAGATCGTTTTCTCTGAGAAGCCTTCAACAGGTTGGTGTATACAAGCTAATTCATCAAGTATGGTGAAGAAATAATGAGGTGTCCAATATTGGTTTGGTTTTGTGATCTAAGAACCAATTTAGGCGAGATCATATTATCTTAAGGGTGGATGTGGTTTCACCTCTCGAGCCCTTGGTTTATTATGTCTTGGTTTATCCCATGATATACCACATTCATGCTTGGAATATGGCACGGGGGTGATTGGTTGAAAGAAATATTTGGTTCAACCCAATCTATGGTTGGGTGGTAGTTGGAAGTCTCTAACTTGGTCATATTTTGCACAAGTAATGTGAGTTATTCTTCTAATGTAATGAATGAGAAAACTGACTTGATATTATGTGGATTTTATGGCTGATTTTTCAGGGTTCCTATGTTAGGTCCCTATACTACTAGTGTAACCCCTTACTGTTATTAGTACAACCCCGTTATTATATTGTTGTTCCCATGTAGTCCCCATATTGTTATTATTGTGCCCCATAGAAGCCTATTGAAAATAGCAACAAGAAATGCTAAAAAATAGAAGTGCTAAAAATAGCACTACTATAAATAGCAGTTTAGGTACTAGTGTTGGACTAAGGAACAAGGAATGAAAAATGGAAGTGCTAAAAATAACATTGTTATTTTGACTAGTTTGGGATAGATTCCTATTTTAGTTAGTCCCTAAACTAAAATAGTGAAGTAAAATTCGAATTTGATATTAGCAGTTGTTTGTAAAATAATTAATTAATTCATCTTGAGTTAATTAGTTGTAGAAAATCAAACATGAAGTCTATGTGGGGACATGCAACAATTTCTCCATTAATTTAGGAATTTATCCATCAATTAAAGAGATAAGGATGAGTTGAAATATTGAGTTGTAATTAGTTGGCTCCGTTAACTGAGTCAAGTCTAGTTAGATTAATTGTAATAGTTTGTTGAATTAATGTAAGTTCAGTTAGTTAATGCTTGCATGCATAAAACTACTGCACTTCAAATAACTAAGTATTCTCTCATAAATCACTCATGCATGTCAGTTTAGTCAGAGACCCAGTTGAGATTAGAGGAAGGGACAGTGTACTATCAATTGGAGGATTTTTTGTATAAAGGAAACTCATCCATGCAAAAGGAATTATCTCCTTCATGTTTGTGTTGTTATCTTTGAGCCAAGTGAAGCAGTGTGAGGTGGGAATTCACACATGTGGAAGCACTGAACCCCAGGAAAATTGCACAAGGAAATAGGAGGCTTGGAAGGCAGAGGAGAAGGTTGTGAGAGCCTTTGATTGCAGAGAGAGCAGGATAGATTGAGAGTTGATTCTTTTTGTAACTTGAACAAGATTTCCACTTGTCTGATAATACAAAGGTTTGGGTTTTAGGTTGAGGCTTTCCCCGGGTTATTTCTTCTGTGTTATGTGTGATTGATTGCTCATTCTCAGATATATGTGTTCTCTTGATCTTGCTCAATTCGATTAAGCTTCCACAAAGTTTTGTAGAAGTAGATCTTGTATTGTGTTTTAGTATATTGCATAATCTATTGATCTACAGTGGTAATTTCTACATGGTATCAAAGCTAGGTTATCAAAGCGAAGAACAATATAATAGAGGAGATTTCAAAGTTTTGAGTTTTGGGCCGCGAGTTTTCAGATAATACCTGAAAATTTTTGTGCACAATTTTCAGAAACAAATAGCATATCTGGATTCCTTGTGGAAAAATACCCAAATTCAAAAAAAAATTGGTTGAATCAGAGTTCTGATGAGGGATATATCACTGATTTAAAATCAGTTGTTTTTCCAGAATATTTTGTGACGACGGGAAAGATGAAACAGATTGTTGTGCTAGCCAAGAAGCTTTATGCACTTGAGATACAAGATGCATCCAAAGCCTTGAGGAGCAAGGCAGGTGAGATACTTGGTGGTTGAGATGGACAATAAATTACCTCTCAACATGCAGCCACAGAAGAAGTCTCAGACAATTGTGGAGGACCCACAATAGGAGAAGCAGCTTGAGGAAGTTGTGGAGCAGCCACAACTAGAGACTTTGAGAGGAGACCAAGTGGAGGCATCCACTCATGTAGAGACCTCTAGTAGGGGGAAATTTCAAGCCAAGTGGGCAGAGCGATCACATGCATCCATACCTCCAGGTCAGAGGTGGGGCAATGTGATGTGATAGTCCCAAGAAGGTTGAAATAGGGGCAGGATCCTCAAGGTACCCAGCCTCTTGGATTAGACCTTGGTACGGGAGCCCAGACAAGGAGTAGTGGGACTAGCTGAGTGTGTAGAGACAGATGCAGATGGAGCAGCAGGGAGAGCTATAGTGTAGGAGTCCCAAGACTGTGTAAAGCTAGCAAGTTGCAGCAATGTGAGAGGCACAGGGGTGTTGCACCAGTGCAGGATGGAACAGAGAGGTGTGCAATGATGTGAGATGCATGGAGTGTTACAGCAGCTCAAAGGTTAGAGAGGGAGCACTTGTTAGTGACAGAGGGGGCTTCAACATCAGAGTATGTTTCTAGCCCAATAGAGAGGTCAGTTGGGAGTTTTTTTTGATTCTAGAGTTGCTGGAGCAACCAAAATTGGGAGAAGTGTTACATGCAAAACATTCCAAAGGTTTAGGATTGGGTTCAAGTTGAATGCCTTTCTTGTTCAGAGGGAGTGTTGAAAATAGCAACAAGGAATGCTAAAAAATAGAAGAGCTAAAAATAAAACTACTATAAACAGAATTTCAGGTACGAATGTTGGACTAAGAAACAAGGAATGAAAAATGGAAGTGCTAAAAATAGCATTGTTATTTTTAGCAGTTTGGGATAGATTCCTATTTTAGTTAGTCCTTGAACTAAAATAGAGAAGTAAAATTCAAATTTGATCTTAGCAACTATTTGTAAAATAATTAATTAATTCATCTTGGGTTAATTAGTTGTAGAAAATCAAACATGAAGTCTATGTGGGGACATGCAACAATTTCTTCATTAATTGAGGAATTTATCCATCAGTTAAAGAGATAAGGATGAGTTATAATACTGAGATGTAATTAGTTGGCTCAGTTAACTGAATCAAGTCTAGTTATACTAATTCAAATAGTTTGTTGAATTAATGTAAGTTCAATTATTTAATGCTTGCATGCATGTAACTACTGCACTTCAGATAATTGAGTATTCTCTCATAAATAACTCATGCATGCCAGTTCAGTTAGAGACCCAGTTGAGATCAGAGGAAGGGATAATTTACTATCACTTGGAGGATTTTTCCTATCAAGAAACTCATCCATGAAGAATGAATTATCTCCTTCAGGTTTGTGCAGTTATTTCTGAGCCAAGTGAACAATGTGAGGTGGGAATTCACACATGTGGAAGCACTAGACCACAGGAAAATTACACAAGGAAATAGGAGGCTTGGAGGGCAAAGGAGAAGGTTGTGAGAGCCTTTGACTGTCTTTGAGCAGTATTGTTTGATTGTAGAGAGAGCAAGATAGCTTGAGAGCTGATTCTTTTTGTAACTTGAACAAGTTTTCAACTTGTATGATAATACAAAGATTGGGGTTTTAGGCTCAAGTTTTCCCCAAGTTATTTCTTCTATGTTATGTGTGATTAATTTCTCATTCTCAGATATATGTGTTCTCTTGATCTTGCTCAATTCGATTAAGCTTCCGCAAAGTTTTGTAGAAGTAGATCTTGTATTGTGTTTTAGTATATTGGATAATTTGTTCATCTTCAATGGGAATTTCTACAAACACCACTATTGTTATTATGTACCCTTACATTATTATTGCTATGTCGGCTCTAATTATATTATGACCCCTTAGACTCCTATATATAGAAAGGAGGTCTTTTCATTTGTATTATCCCAAAAATTTTCATTTGTGTAATGTAAAGGAGGTTGCCCCCTTGAAGAGGCTGAATTATAAGGCGTTGATCTATCCTTTTATCCTTTTGTGAGCTGGTTTCATAACATTTGGTATCAGAACTTTGGATTTTAGGGTTTCACTGCTTCAAATATGTCATCATGGCATTTTCGCTATAACGTTTTTTTCCTGCGACGTTTCAGAATCTACAAAAAAACCCATTTGAGAAGAAATCGTGTTGAATTTCGCATCCAAATTTTAGATCTTGTCTCACTATATTTGCGGATATATGATCTGAGGAAGTTAGGCCTTTGGAAGGCACCCGAATTACATCCTAAACAGGTGACCTGGGGAAATCATCATAACTATCTCTCAAAGCATTAGATTGAAATTTTGTAAGAAGTTACAGAAAGAGAACAGACTGTAGTTTTCTATGTATATTTTTCAGATCCGAAGGTCAAAACAGTGACACGTGGAACTTCATACAAGTTCACTCTTTTGAAAAGGTATATAATCAGGTCATCTTGGGAGATTATGTATAACTCTTTCTTGGAGAATCTAATTTCGATTAAACTGGTGGCATTGGAAGGAGGATGCAGAGGGTTACTGCAGGTCACGATTTCAAAACTGGAAGATTTGATATTGCAAATTTACAGTTATTTCAAGATCGAGCTACCAAAATCAAGAGAAAGTGAGATGAATAAGTTTGATGGCAAGGATCCAGTAAATTGGATACTACAGATGGAGAAATATTTTGATCTACATGGTGTACCACCATTACAAAAGGTATGTATTGCATCTAATTATTTAGAACCAAATCAATTTTTATGGTATAAAGGGCTTTGTTCTCGTAAACCACTTGTCACGTGGTCAATTTTCATGGAGGAAATGATAGCACATTATGAGGATACAAAGAGAAACACCCTTCTTTAGCCAATTGATAAATCTCAAACAAAAGGGTTCAATGGCAAAGCACATTGAGGACTTTCAAAAATTGAATATAAGGGTAAATGATATTCCATAGAAGCAAAGGATTGATGTCTTCATAGGGAATTTAAAGGATAACATTCAACATGAGGTTCGTCTTTCACAACCTAATTCATTGGAGAAGGCATTCAAGTTGGAAAAATAAAATTGAAAGTGAAATTATGGAAGCAAGGAATTATACCCCTCACAACTATAAATATGGAAGTGTTGTTTCTCCTAGCCTTCCACAACCTATGAGGGTTACACCACAACAATTGGAAGAAAAAAGAGAAAAATGGCTTTGTTACAATTGTGATAACAAATACATTAAAGGTCATAAGTGTGCTTAGAAGAAATTATTTTACATTGATTGTGAAGAGGAGGAAGAAAAGGAGCAAGAAACGTCAAAAGAAGAGTATATGCACCAGGAACCAACCCCAAAGAAAGAAGAAATGAAATTTGAAAATGCAACAAGATGATGGAACTTAGTGAAAAGAAGTATCCTTCACTAAGTGGTCCCGCAGGCTATTTTTGGCGCAAAGTCTATTTTTAGACTATGTCTATTTTTAGACATATAGATCATGGTCTATGAGTTGCAGGATGTTATTTATGGATGATTGGTCATGTTGGTAAAAATATATGGAATTCTATTTTTAGACATATGGGCAGAGTCTATTTTTAGACTGCCAGTCTAAATATAGAACAATCGAATATTATTAGCTCTTAATAATATTTAGACTATAAACATTATCTTATCCTCTTGAAGCACTTCAGTTCGAGCTACGGATGTGGCACATGAAACTGACAGAAGGAAATAGGCTTTTATTATGGGTTACTTGAGCTATTGCATGAAGGAATTCAGTTAGAACTCAAGTGATTGATTTTTAGTGGAGTTGAATGAGGAGTTGATGGAGTTGTGTTCAGTTTGACTTAGTTGAACTAGTTGTATTTAGTCTAACTGCCAAATACACTAGTGATGAGTGGTGCGCATTAATTATTAATTAATTCACTAATTATGAACTCATAAATCAACTAAAGAATACATTAGTTAACTGAGTGCATGGACAGTTCAGTGGAGACAAGTGTTAGAGGTGAGTGAAAGGGCAAGATAGCTGTCAGTTGTGAATATAATTGTGCATGTGATTTGCACAATCAGTGGATTGAGATTGCCATTGAGGATTGCGTAGTGTTACATAAGGGAAATACGAGTTTGGATAAGCTATTCTCATCAATTCTCATGCAGGATTTTGCAGTGGAGGCAGGCAAGCAGCGAAGGAGATTTGAACCTACGATTGATTCAGATCTCTAGTTTGTGTGTAACAAGTGGAGATAGTATTGAGTACTTGTGAGGAGTATTGTACTATGTATTGTCACATGTTCTCAATCAATATAATATACAGATAGTTGGGGGTTTTCAGCTGTATGCTTTCGTCGTGATATGTTGTGTTGATATGTGTGATTGATGCTTCAATGTGCGCATGCGATTGTTTCTTAATTCCGTAAAATTCATGATCAACGTAGAGGAGGTTATGTGTTATGCATGATTCCAAAAATAGTGTATAATCAGGATAATCTCTATGAATAAGTGTCATATTATTCAAAATTTCTACATGGTATCAGAGCTGGTTGATTTGTAGAAAAAGTTCTACAGGATATCAAAGTGAGGATTGATCATCGGATCTATTATTCAGAAAGTGTTTACATTTTATTTCTTCAGATAGAGTCTGTAATCGGGCTAGGTAGCCTCTGGATTCATCCTTCTTTTGGAAGGTGAGATATCTGGTGAATGCCCATACAGTCGATCTCTGTACAAGAAATACTTTGTTCTCACGAATTTTAGATCAGAAGCGGTTGAGTTTTGAGCTGGCGGAATTCGAATTTGCAGTAGTGTTTTCTTGGTGTCGAAGTTGAAATGTCTTTCAATGGATTGCGATTGGAGTATGCCCTTGAGGGTAGCTTGAACTATATTTCATGGAAGGACAAGATGGAGGTGGTGTTAGATGATAATGGGTTGAAGGAGTTCATAGATGTGGATGTCCCAAAACCTACTTATGCTGCTCAAGTCAGGGATTGGCAAAAGAAGACAACAAAGTGTCGAAGGATTCTGTTGGAGGGTGTGAGGGATCACATTGTGTCTAGCCTCCATGGAAAGGCTTCTCCATACTTGATGTGGAAAACGTTGACAGATCTATTCCAAAGCAAGAACGACCAGAGGAAGTTGGCGCTTAAGGATAAACTCAGAAACATTAAGTGTGATAATGGAGACAGTATGCCCAAGTATCTCACGAAGTTCACCCAATATCGGGATGAGCTGGGAAGTGTGGGGGTGACTGTCCATGATGAGGACTTGGTGAGCTTGGCTCTCCTTGGTCTTCCGAAGAGTTGGAATTCCTATCAGGACTCTATCAATGGTCAGGAGAAATTGCCAGGATGGGAGAGACTTTGGTCGGATCTTTTGCAAGAGGAGATCAGGCGGAATACCAGGGATGGATCTTCATCAAAGGAATCTGATGAAGAAAATTGCGCTTTGGCTGCTAAAGCAAAGAAGGAGAAGGTTTCTCTTTCTGAGTCCAGTTCTTCCAATGATGGGAAGAAGGTTGACAAATCAAAAGTGTGGTTCTTTCGTTGTCATGAGGTGGACCATTATGCCTCAAATTGTCCACGGAGGAAATCCAAGAAGGAATCTGGGGAAGGATCTAAAGGTGAGGCACTTGCTTCACAGTTTGAGTTGGATTTCACACTCTTGACATGCATGGTTTCATCCATGATGGGAAGTGGTTTGTTTCTTAATAGTGGAGCTTCTTTCCACATGACCAACGACAAGATTTTGTTCAGTACTTTGGAGGAGAAAGATCTCCAGATACTCATAGTGATGGGTAATGATGAGAAGTATAGTGTCTCAGGTGTAGGCACCGTTATTTTTCAAAGGGAGCGTGGATCTTGCTTTACCTTAACCGATGTCAAGTATGTACCAGGACTGAAGAGAAGCTTGGTGTCGATCACGATGCTAGAAGGAAGAGGCTATGATGTAGTCTTTAGTAAGGGAAATGTTTTCCTTAGACACATCATCACTAGACAGGTGAAGCAGATTGGTTCACGGGTCAAGAACCTGTATGCTCTTGAGGTTCAAGATGCATGCAAAGCCTTGAGCAGCAAGGAAACTGATGGATACTTGGTGGTTGAGAGGGAGGATATATTACCTCTCAACATGCAGAGCCAAAAGAAGTCTCAAACAATGGTGGAGGAGCCACGATGGGTGCAGCATCTTTAGGAGGTTGTGGAGTAACCACAACTAGGGAAGCTGAGAGGAGATCAAGTAGAGACATCTACTCATGCAGAGACCTCCAATAGGGGAAAAATTCGAGCCAGGTGGGCAGAGGGATCACATGCAGCCATACCTCCAGGTAGGAGGTGGGGCGATATAGAGTGATCGTCCCAGGGAGGAGGGGCGGGATCCTTGAGGTACCTAACCTCTTGGATGAGACCTTGCTACAGGAGCCCAGATGTGGAGTAGCAGGAATTGACTGATTGGGTAGATACAGATGCAGATGGAGCAGCAGAGAGAGCGACAGTGCAGGGAATCCCAGGACAACACATAGCTAGCAGGCTGTACAAATGCGAGAGTCACAAGTGTTTTGCACAATGCTAGGTGGCGCAGAGAGGTGTGCAATAGTGCGAGATGCATGGAGATGTTGCAGTAGCACAGATGTCAGAGAGGGAGCATTTGTCAAAAGCAGGTAGAGCTTCAGCATCAGAGTATGTTACTAGCCCAACAGAAGGGTCAGTTGGGAGTGTTTTTGTTCCAAGTGTTGTTGGAGCAAGTGGACTGGGTAGATGTGTTGCATGCAGAACATTACAGAGTTACAGGATAGGGGTTGCAGATAATCCATATCTTTTTGAGAGGAAATGTTGAAAATTCAACAAGATGATGGAGCTTAGTAAAAAGAAGTCGCCTTCACTAAGTGGTCCCACAAGCTATTTTTGGCGCAAAGTCTATTTTTAGACATATGGATCATGGTCTATGAGTTGGAGGATGCTATTTGTGGAGGATTGGTCATGTTGGTAAAAATAGATGGAGTTCTATTTTTAGACATATGAGCGGAGTCTATTTTTAGACTGCCAGTCTAAATATATAACAGTCAAATATTATTATCTCTTAATAATATTTAGACTATAAACATTATCTTATCCTCTTGCAGCACTTCAGTTCGAGCTACGGATGTGGCACATGCAACTGACAGAAGGAAATATGCTTTTATTATGGGTTACTTGAGCTATTGCATGAAGGACTTTATTTAGAACTCAAGTGATTGAGTTTTAGTGGAGTTGAATGAGGAGTTGATGGAGTTGTGTTCAGTTTGACTTAGTTGAACTAGTTGTATTTAGTCTAACTGCCAAATACACTAGTGATGAGTGGTGTGCATTAATTATTAATTAATTCACTAGTTATTAACTCATAGATCAACTAAATAATACATCAGTTAACTCAGTGCATGGACAGTTCAATGGAGACAAGTGTTAGAGGTGAGTGAAAGGGCAAGATAGCTGTCAGTTGTGACTATAGCTGTGCATGTGATTTGCACAATCAGTGGATTGAGATTGCCAATGAGGATTGTGCAGTGTTACACAAGGGAAATACGAGTTTGGGTCAGCTATTATCATCAATTCTCATGCAGGATTGCGCAGTGGAGGCAGGAAAGTAGCGGAGGAGATTTGAACCTGTGATTGATTCAGATCTGAGCTAGTTTGTGTGTAACAGGTGGAGATAGTACTGAGTACTTGTGAGAATTATTGAACTATGTATTGTTACATGTTATCAATCAATATAATATACAGATAATTGGGGGTTTTCAACTGTATGCTTTCCCCGTGATATACTGTGTTGATATGTGTGATTGATGCTTCAATGTGTGCATGCGATTGTTTCTTAATTCTGCAAAATTGATGATCAACGTAGAGGAGGTTATGTATTATGCATGATTCTCCAAATAGTGTATATTCAGGATAATCTCTATGAATAAGTGTCATATTATTCAAAATTTCTACAATGAATCCTACCATATCTTGTAAAGCATTGGAAAGAATTACCACTTCTAAAACTCTCAAGATAGAAGGACATATCAAGAAGAAAAAGGTTCAAGAAGTGAAAGATCACATTGAGAAAGAAGAAATGAATCCGACCATATCTTGCAATGCATTGGATGGAATTATCACTCCTCAAACTATCAATGTAGAAGGACATATCAAGAAGAAAAATGTTCAAGAAATGAAAGATCACATCGAGTTTCAAGAAATCAATCCAACCATATCTTGTAATGCATTGGAAGAAATTACCACTTCTCAAACTATCAAGATAGAAGGACATATCAAGAAGAAAAAGGTAAGAGTGTTGATTGATTCAGGTAGTACCCATAATTTTATTGATTGTAAGATATCCAAGGAATTGAATTGCTTCCTATATCCAGCACCGGAGTGTCAAGTGATGGTTGCAAGTAGAGGAACCATAAATTTCTCTGGAAAGTGCCATAATATCAAGCTATCCATGGGAGAATATGTATTGAATAGCCCAATGCTTTCCATTCCAATGGGTGGTGCTGATGTTCTACTAGGAGTCTAATGGTTACAATCTTTCGGTACGATAGCTTTAATTTTCAAGAACTTTTCTTGAATTTTTTTTGGAAAGGAAAGGAAGTTGAGTTGAGGGGTATCGAAGGAAAACCTAGAAAGGTAATCAACTCTAACAGAATGACCAAGCTTCTAAATAAAGAACAACGTGGTGTAATTGCACAATTATGTTCACTAGAAGATCCCACATCGAAATCATGTATTTCTCCAGATCTCCAAAAAGTTTTGGACAATCATTCCAAGGTATTTGAGACTCCGAAAGGCCTCCCACCTATTCATGATCATGATCATGCTATTCATTTTATTCCATGAAGTGTTCCTTCAAACATCAGGCCTTACATATATCTATATACCCAAATGAGTGGGAACTCATTAAAAAGTTGTAGAAGATCCCAGTTGAAACAGTATTGCGAGAACATGACAAGGAAGGAAAAATGATATTGGAACCTGAAGTAGTCATAGAACCGAGAAATCAAAAGCTACAAAATATATCAATTTCAGAGTATCTCATCAAGTGGAAGAGCTTACCCGCTAAAGATTCCACATGGGAGGACAAGAATTTATACATAAGCATCAAGAACTACTCAAGAATTGAGGACAACACTTTTTTAAGGAGAGGGGCATGTTAGGTCTCTATACTACTAGTGTAACCCCTTATTGTTATTAGTACAACCCCCTTATTATATTGTTGTGCCCATGTAGTCCCCATATTGTTATTATTGTGCCCCAAAGAATCCCACTATTGTTATTATTGTGCCCTTACATTATTATTGTTATGTAGGCTCTGATTATATTATGACCCCTTAGACTCCTATATATAGAAAGGAGGTTGATCCCTCGAAGAGGCTGAATTCTAAGGTGTTGATCTATCTTTTTATCTTTTTTTGAGCTAGTTTCATAACATCCTATTCTGGTTATATGCTAGTTATAAACATGGTTCTATGACGTGTTCTAGTTATGATTCTTGTCCATGGTTTGATAAGTATTTGAATGGTTGATCATGCATGGGTGAAAAAGTGTTGTTGCATCTACTTGAGAGGGAATTATACCTTATTGGTGATTCTCATATGAATTTCATAGGTTTATGATCAGATATGCATTCATGATGTGTACCTTACAAGTTTACTCTATGTTTGACGAAATTTCTATTGTGTGTTAGGCATGCCAAGGTAAAGATCTTGTTCAAATTTGAAAGTTTGGAATTGCTATCATCTTAATCATGATTCTGGAAAGTTACAAGCAAATTTGAGTAGTTGTCTAGAGGCTATCCTGGAAAGATGGCACAAATCCCTGAACTGCATGCACAGAACTTGAAGATTTGGGTCATAACTGCGTGGAGATAGGTTTATGAGTGTGGTTGGAGCATCATAACCATGTGCATGTTGTGTTTTGGATGCATTTGGGTTGTTATTCTTGTTGAAAAGTATTTCCATCTCAGGATATGTTCATCTAGTTGTCCTGAGAGGTATCAATAAGTTTTCGAATTGTAAGCCCCACTTCCATAACTGGAACCTCAATATCGAGTCATTTCTTAGTAGAGCTCAACTCATGTTTAACCTAGAGATATTGTAAAAGAGAATAAATGTTAATTTTATACCTCAATGGAAAATTCCAACCATGGGAGAAGATTCCTTTTTTCAAGAGGACCAATTTTGAGTATTGAAGCACTCAATTTGAACAAGGGAAAGTGTATTTTTGAATTAAATCCCACATGTGTGTAATTGATTAGGTTGGCCCTAATGCAAAGTGGACACTCTTAGAAGTCCCCACATGTGCATATTTGATAATGTTTTCCCTAATTCAAAGTGGACACTCTTAAAAGTCTATAAATACACGTGACATCAACCTCATTTGGACATGATCATGAAGAATTATTCTATTCTATTTTAGTTTTGGCTCGCACAAGTCTGAGGCAATTTGTAGATATTTGACTTGCACAGGTCTAAAATTGCAGGGTTCGAAGCTCACACAGATGTTTATGGTTTTGGGTCACAACCATAGGCTTGTCACAAGAATATTTTGGCTATAATTATAGGCATGTAGGCCTATGCATGTAGTTGAATGGTTTCAACCACATGCATGACACTCTCTATGTGAAGTTGAGACCTAGGGTTTGGTATTTTTAGTTGACCGATGATTTTGTTAGTTGAATGCAAAGTTCGGTAGTTGACTACAGATAGTGGCAGTTGATCGCAGGCTTCTAAAGCAAGGTTTTGATTACTCGCATTGTTGGGTTCATCTCATGAATGTTGTTTAGTTTATCTTTTTGGATAGGATTATGGTTGAATATATGGATTATTTTACTCTCTTTTGTTAAATCATTCAATAAAAATCTAATAAGAAGAATAATTTTAAAGGGTTTTCCTCATAGTTGGTTTTTCACTAATCTTTGGCCAATGCTAGTTTCTCTATGTATGAATGTTTTTCTTCTGTTGTTACTTTTAGGTTCCACTACATTGATGGTGATATTGTTATTTCTATATAGTTGCATATTTTGCTAAATAATTTTGTAAAACTGAATAATGAAATGATGTTATGGGGTGAGTTTAATATGTAAGTGAAGAAATTTAATTATCTAAAGCAAACAATAATATGACTCTAAGAAAATATAACATGATATCAAAGTTCGCTGAATAAATTCATTGAATATCACCCCTATGAAGACACCATTAATGAAAGTAAGATAATGTGGAGGAGACCTAAAAGAATACTAGGGTTTGAAGTAAATCCTAGGAAATTTTGTTATTAGGTTTTGATTGATATCATGAGGTTAGGGCTTGGAAGAAACCTTGGATTATGACAAAGATTGGAGATTTGAAACCTAGAAACCCTAACATGATCAATGTGAATATGTTCTAGCACTTATGTCATATTTTATGCAGCCCTTGATGGGATAGTCTCAATTAGGCCTAGTTGTTGATGAAGTTGGTTGAAATATATTAAAGGAAACAAGCGTTATATGGAAAATGGATAGTAATGACTCTTGAAGGATGGTTCAAAAGGGACATGATCACCTGTCATTAAATATATGTACTCTTTGGATTTATGTTACTTCTTATGTCTTTAATTTTGTTTAATATTTCTTGATTTGATTATTACTTATACTTCCTGCATGTTTATGTGATTATTTAGATACTTCTAACCTCTTGATGAGAAGTGATAAGTGTATCCTCCTTTAGGATCATCTGAGGTGCAGAAACAAAAGAGCTACAACTACCAATGTCAAATAAGAAGGTGCACATGTATCTGAATATTACAAAGTATGTATGGTGTATTGTTTCAATGTTATTTTTCAGCTGCAAATATTGGATGGCAAGGTAAGCCCTAAGGTATGATGGAAGTATCATATTCATGAAGGACTCATAATGCATATGAAAGTAAGGTTTATTTTTGGTACTTGATGAGATGTCACACTTGGTATTGGCCAAGTATATTACATTCTATTAAGTCATGGTAAAGCTACTTAAAAACATTGATATATTGGTATAGTTGACATTTGGCAAAGCGTTCTAAATTTTAGACATGATGGATTTCCTGAAGCATGCTAGATACTTTGATCCTTATATATGGTAGCTTGATACTATTAATAATGCTTGTGATAAGAATGGAAACCTTGATGATAGAAGTGTAACAATAAGATCCATATTTTGGATCTTCTTGTTGACAATGGTTAGGTTTTCATAAGCTTAGTAATTATGACATATGGTAAAATTGAATGACCTGACTTGATGATTGAATAAATAGTAATGTAGTGATTATAATCCTCAAAGTATGATGATACACTTGTCATCTTCCCTAACCATATGACTCTAACCCTTGATTAAATTTTGATTTCATGTTCATATGTGATGATGAAGTAGTTGATACTAACTTGTTATGACCATGATGAATATATGTGTTAGAACCTTATATAGTTCGATTTCCTAATCTAACAGTTCTGCTAATGCATGACATTATTATGATAGGAAAGTTTATGTTTTGAATGATGATGACTTAATTGGATTCCCACTCAGAGGGAGAAACTCTTTGTAATATCCCTACACTATTATCATTTACACTAAATGTATAGAAGATTATTTATTTTTGAAGTAAGGTTTTTTTCTTACATAAATATACAGATATTTGATATTTATGGTTTGCTGCAAGTTCTAGTCTGAGAAGAGAAGAATTCTCTTAGTTTAATCCCCAACCACATGAAATAAGGATTAAGAGTGTAGTTGTAAGCCTCTCAACGACACAAAAGGAGGCCTATGGGTGCGGTTTTTCATATAGATCACAAAAATTGAAGCTTTATGAAAGAAATCTGTTAAACACACATGGGAGCAAGAACAATAGGAAAGATAAATCATGTGAGTAAATTTTTTTATTAACAGGAGATATACATTTATAGTACATTGTTGTGACCGTTGGGATTCACATCCCAAGGTCTCTTGGACTCCTTTTTTCCATTCGGCTTCCACACTAACCCATTGAGGATTAAGTGTCCAACATTCCCCCCTTAATCCGAAGGGTTATGTATGAGTCCAAGAAGAGAGTTGTAATACAAAATGTGCAGAAATGCATAGCAGCACTAGGCTGAATGTGCTCTCTGAAATGTTGGTATAAAGGGCGGTGGTTTAAGGATGACCACCAACACTGGAATGCTTAGTGCAGTTCCCATAACTCTTCCAAAACTGGCAAGAAACTGAAGTCTTCTTCTAGAGGAAGTGCTCCTATTGTTTTGAAGAGGGAAACCTTCAACCAATAAAGGGAGGTCTCACCCCGCATAAAAGGGAGAACTTCAACCTGAAAAGGGAAGTCTCATCCTATGATGGTTTAAGGATGAACAACAACTCTGGAATGCTTAATGCAATTCCTGGAACTCTTCCAAAACTGGCAAGAAGCTGGAGTCTTCTGTTAGAGGAAGTGTTCTCAATTTTGTT
>APFE030558971.1:0-38328 GCA_000404065.3 Pinus taeda
AGAGGAGACCTTAAACAGCCCTAGACACATTCCAAGAGGAGTCTATATAAGCTGCCCTAGCCACAGTCCTCAAGGTTGATGTAATCCGCAATTAAGGGTGACACTTACACGCTATCAAAGGAGCCCTAAAGAAGCCTACTAATCTATTGTTTGATGATGCCCTAATCTGCAGTTATGATGAAGCCCTATTCGCAACGAAGGAGAGTTGATCAATAGTGAACCTATACACTATAATAAGGACCCTAAATATGCAGTTTAGAAGGGATTATATTTGTTGTCATCTAGCTGCAACAAAGTAGCCATCATACAGAATGAAACTGGAATAAGTTAAGGGACGGTTTGAGCCTCCCTCTTGCAACTATGTGAGGATGGTTCCTTCTTGTAAGGACGTCGAGTTAAAAGAAGCAGTGGATCAACCCTGTTGGGATATCATTGGAAGATCAAGAATAATTTTTATGCTCCTATAGGAAAAATGTGTTAGGCTATAGGCCATAACACCACACTCAAATATTTCTTATGGGTATTTGAGGGTTCAGATCATTAGCTTAATCTAACAAGGTGTTGTGTATAATGTTGTTGAGATGTAAGGCTAATTTTGATGACTATATGATGTTCCCTAGAGAAAATGGACTAATTGATAAATGTTGGGTAATAAGAACCACTAGTATTTCACATCTCATGTTTGTGGATGACCTGTTGTTTTCTAGAAAAATAAGTTAAGCAAACTACAAGCATTCTGTAACATACTTTCGAGATTTGGGGTGGCATCCAGAATTATTATGAACAAAGATAAATCTCGTCTCTGGTTACTAACACTCATACAAGTAACTCATTCAGAAATTGGGAATATGAAAACGTACCAGGAATTGGGAATCTGCAAACAAATAAAATCCAGTACATTAGGAACCTGTGGAATGTGCTCCTCTCTAAGCATAAATTGTGCTTAAACCTTGTTTGACAAGGGTTTGCTGAATCATGAATCTATGCTCCTCTATAGCTTAAATCGTTGTCAAACCTTGCTTTGGGCAGCCTTCAGGCACAACCCAGTAAAATTAACCTAATACATGACCCATATTGACATCTAGTGGCTCTCAATTGAAAGTACCAAATGAAATGGGATCAAAGGGTAATTGTGAAATAATAATTAATAAGAACTTGGATGATATGAACAATTAGAAAAAACAACTCAAAAAAAAACTGTTGTTTCTTAAATGAGAGCAACTTAGAAACTGCCAAATGTAATGGTATGAAAAGGTAATTTTGACATAATAGATAATAAGAACTTGCATCATATGCACAATTAAAATAAACAATCAAAAAAGAAATTGTTGTTTTTGAAATGGGAGTTTCTCAAATGAGATTTAAGTTTTAACATGAAAAGAAATTCACAAATTCAACATTATTAAAATTTTAATTTCAGAAAAAATAAATTTAAAAAAAATGTTGAAAATTTAATAGCGCTTCTTAGAAAAACTTAATATATTATTCCAATTTTTTAAGATATTATTCCAATTTTTTTTAAAGTACAAAAATCATATTTTAAATTTTTTTGAGGCGTAAAAATTTCTGCTTACTTCTATGACGTGAACGCTTGGTGCGATCATCCAATGAACCATCCCATTCAAAGAACTGCCAACTTAAATACGAGAATGCATCCGAGAAGACTGAATCAGGTTCGACAACATAACGCCAGGTTACTGTGTCTGGTCCTGTAGTTTTTAGGGGCAATGGAATTTCATGCCTTACATTATCTCTGATGGTAACGGCCTTAACTTTTTTACAGTCCCAGGCCTCCAAATCTTTGGGCGAGTAAAGCTCGAAATTGTTCCCCAGTATGATGATCTTACTAAAATTGTCAGGCGTCCAATTCGCATCCAATACACTATCATAGAGATAACTTGAGCAGTGAGGCAGTAAAAATAGCGTGGGTCTGTCCACTGTTCGTCTCCCGCCTTCATTAACCAGAGGAATTGTGCAGTTAAATTCGCTTATGACTCTTCGTTCTAGTGGCGACAGAATTGGATCGTACACCAATATATCATTATTTACCCATGGAAATTTCTCTCTCAATAAAAGGGCAAAAGCAAACTGCATCTGACAGTGCTCCACATGCTGTATGTTCGGTATCCTCGCATCTGGGGTTTTCCTCGTAGGAGTCAACCTTCCAACGCCGTAGAGAACCAGATGTAATTGTGACTGATGAGGGTCTGTGCCTATCACCCTTTCCATTCGCGCCACCATCTCTGCGCTCTTCATTTGTTTCATACATTCCTCAAAAAACGGAGATTTCTCTAATTTTTCCCTAACGAGCTCTATATTCTTGGTTATTTCCTGAACTTTCAAATTGAATTCTGATTGAACTCGTAAAGTTATTTCAATGTTCTGGGTGTATTCATTAAACTCTTTATTATAATAAGGGAAACACTTTTCGTAAGGGAGGTGTAATATATTGATAATCTCCTCAACTTTTGCATTCATTTCTGCGTCAGATCCTCTCTCCATGATAACTAAGCCAAACACGTAGATCCAAAATGAAATATCACGTAATGTGTCATCTACCACTAGGTGTTCTATTTATCTATTTATAAGTACCATTTGGTAACGTTATTCCTTGTGTCCCTTTTTTAACCACAAACAAAATATTGTCGGCTACAATTTTCTTTTTTAATGTATTTTGTGTATGCAGCTATGTTGATGTATGCATTTTTTAAAATATTCTTTTTTTTTTAATCTAATCCTTAATTATTATTATCTATTTTTTAAATATTTTTCTTTGTTTTTAATTTAATCATTAATTATTATTATTAGTAGATAGATAGATAAATTTTTTCAATTTTAATTTAATTAGTAATTGTATGAGATGTTGCAAATGAAAAGTTGTGAGGGAATAGCATATAGCACTAATTAATATTCTTTAACAATTGTTGAAAGACAAAATGATATCACAAAAGGAAATAAAAATGCTACAATTACATATCACTGCAATATTGCTTCCTTGAGACTTACAAATCATGATGCATATCTTGAAGTTAAAGGTGCATGAATATTTTTTTCTTGAGAATATGTTGTCCTATGTTATCTTTTCTTTAAGTACTCTTCTCGCCAACCTGAAGAATCTTAAGATTATAATATAATGAACCTAGTGTTTTTACAAATCTTAGTTCTATATTGATGAGGGTTTTATATGGATGTTGTTAACAATTTTATGTTGATTTGATTTCATACTCACTTAGTATTCCATTTTAATGGTAGGTTCTGGACCTATTAAACTTTTCATTGTATTTCTTAGTGTCTTAAAAGAAAATAATTTATATTTCAGTATTTGATATGAAGTTGGTCAATTTTGTTCTTTGTGTAGATAGTTAAAGAACATGATGGATTTCATCACTTCAAAAACATTGGAGACAAGGCTATTGAGAAAAGAACTCCAACACTAAGAGAGATTTGGTAGTTGTTGTGGAATTGAAAAACATGTCGTGCTTTATGGTATTAGCTACTAAGCATAACTTTATTGATCTTGTATAGAAGAATGTAAATTTTCATTTATGTATACTATATTAGTCGTGAAATTTCCAACCTTAAAGACTCACTTTGCATCATATTTGTACATAAAATTATAATAGAGTCTCACACATTTTAATTAGGTCTAAATGCTCCTATATGCAACACTGGTGCCTTTCATCACTTCAAGAGCAGTAAAAACATGTCTATTGAGAAAACAACTTGAGCATTGAAACAAAATTGGTAGAAATTGTGGAATTAGCCAACATTACTTGCTCTGTGGTGTTGGCTATTAAGCATAGATTTCTTGATTTTGTATAGAGGATTGTAAATTTTCATTTAGCTTTTACTACATTAACCATCAAATTGCCTACATTTAGTGCACACTTTCCATCACATTTGTAGAGACAATTACCATAGAGTATCACACTTTCTTATCATATCTAAAATCTCCTATACGTAACAACTAGCATGTTGTTGATAGTTACAAATTTTTGCGAGGAGTCTCATGATGCAGGCTAAAAAACGAATAAGGGAAGTTGGGATTGAGCTGTGTATGAAAAATGTTCCTTGGGACTTGAGATACATGTCAAAACACTGTTATTTATGCATTACACATGCTTTTATAAAAAGTTACTTGATTCTCTAAGGTGATTTAGAATATTAAAAGTTTAGCTAGATATAAGCTACCCATTTGAGATAATAGAATTAATTGGAGAGACATGCTCTAGAAAAGGGTTGGAATCATGATTATTGTTTCACCAAAACCCGTAGGTGTTAATAAACAGATGCATCACCCGAGTTAATGGATACATGAGAGGCTCTTAAGCACATGGTATGAAACAGACAGGGAGAAAATGTTTATCCAATGTCCAACAAAAATTACTATGTTGGTGCAGTTTCTTTTCTTGATAGCTAAAATTATCTTTATAATAGACCTTGTACTCCCTATACTATGTTCATGAGGATGAAGGCTACATTAGCTATATAAGTGTAGTTGAAGCTCATGAGATAGCTTAAGCACAAACCTATTGTTACAATTGTTTAATAGATGGTTGTTAAAGAGACCATTGTTGAGGCTTATCATGATATTTGTAATAGATGCACATACATTATCATATTATTTTTGGGTTTTCAATATTTATTATGTGATGGACAAAATTTTCCCCATAGATATTAAGTAAATTTCAAGTGCTGACATAGACTCTTCGTGAAACTCACTCATAAATTGGGGCTATACGAACCAAAGAGATGTTTTTGAATGATTTGGTTATGTTAGTTGCAACGGGGATCCAAAATTAATGAGGCTACTTACATCCTGAAGTGACAATTGCCATGCAAATTTCTCTTCTTTTAGATACAGAGATAATTAGTTTTGGTCCTTGCTTGGCTCCTAAAATAGATTTTTTGAGTTGCCAGCATTATCGACACTTGTCATTCAATCAACAACATGGGAAAAGAATCCAAATTAACAATTATTTCTTAATTTGATTGAGCTACAATTGTTTATAAATTTCAACAACCTACATGGACAATCGAATGGTAGTAGTACAATTTTTGAATTTCTGATGCACTAGTAGACTAGAAACAAATATTACTTTGTTAACCAGTTTATGTTGATTTGATTTCATACTCAGTGACTATGTTCTTTTGTTTGTGGGTTCTTCACCTATTAAATATTGTTTAATTTACTAAGTTTTCATTGTATTTCTTCATGTCTTAAACAAGACCAATTTACGTTTCAGCAGTTGATATGAAGTTGGTCGCTTTTATTCTTTATGTGGATAGTAAAAAATATATGGAGCGATGGATTTCATCACTTCAAGAGAAATAAACACAAGGATATTGAGAAAATAACTCTAACATTGAGAGCGATTTGGTAGCAGTTGTGGAATTGGCAAACATGTATTGCTTTGTGTTGTTGGCTACTAGGCACAACTTTTTTGATCTTGTATAGAAGAAGTAAATTTCATTTATCTTATACTACATTTACCATGAAATTTCCAACATTCAAGGCATACTTTCCATCACATTTGTACAACAAATTATAACAAAGTATTACACTTTTCTTATCAGATCTAAATTCTCATGAATCTAACAATGGTGACTTTCATCACTACAAGAGTATTAAGACCAATTCTATTGAGAAAACAACTCCAGCATTCAGAGATATTTCGTAGCAGAATTGGTGAACATTTCTTTATCTTTGGTGTTTGCTATTGGGAATGTCTTTCTCGATCTTGTATCTTCATAATTTGATAACCCTGTTTTTGTCTTCTACAGGATGCTCCTCGAGCAGAAAAAATGTTTTCTTAGCAACTTGGCCCAATGATCTCTCCTCTTTGCTCCAAGGGAGCCCCAATGGTAGACCAGTAATTCTACTGATGAGCTCAGGTGTAAGTTCTAGGTTCAAACCCCTAAAACTAACTATGGCATGTGTCTTCGAATGTGGTCTCAGGGACATTAAAAACTCTTCAGTTATCTCCTCATCATAACCTTAAATTTTGTGAAAGAAGGATATCCAATTTTCCTGGGTGAAAAGATCCACCACCTCAGGGTGCTCATGCAACTTGCTAGAGTCTGAGGGTTCTCTCCTTATTAATCCTCCTAGCATGGTGTTGAGTGCTCCTTTTATGTTTTAACCAGAAAAGAAAATGCTTAGGAAAATAAATAGTCAATCACTGAAATAGAGGATAGCTGAATTCGGTTTCTTCTGAACCCAAGAAGGAATTTCTCATGTGTTCCTTACAATATCAAATAGCAATAATTTTCCTATTTTAAAACTGTTGTCACCCAGAATTTGTTTGTCTGTTCATGAAAAGAAAAATTTTGTTTTTATAGAATAGAGCATAAGGACACAGGTTCTCTTCTCAGCACATACATAGATATGTAAATTTAGTTTTTTCACACACACAGGCTGGCCTCTACTACGGCATGTCTCTTCCTTACAAGAGAATTTAAAAAATGTTGAGGAGATTTCTGATGCAAAGAATACTACTGCATGTCTCTTCCTTACAAGAGAATTTAAAAAGTGTTGAGGAGATTTCTGATGCAAAGAAAAAACTGGATAAACTCGGTGAAATATGCAGGCAGACTTTCACTTTTTTCTCAATGCACAGACAGACTTTTACTCTCATTTTCCAATCTAATTCCATGTTCAATTCACCACCTTGCACAAACAAATCATGCACAAAGAAGTTTTCTTGAGCCTACCTCGTTTGGAGCTTGAAATTCGATGAAAATTCTGAGTTTTCCTTTGGCAGAGTTGTTCTCTGCCTTTCCTGTAGAAATCTCTCGACCCTTGTAGAATGAAACTTTGCTTCCAGTAGAGCTCGATAGGTAGGATATTTTTGAAAAGAGGCAGAAAACTGGTGGAGGACAACTAGTTGACTGCTCTGAAAGAAGTAGATGCGTACTCCAGTCGAGAACGTCGTGAGTGCAAAATGAACAGAGGGTGATGCATGTTTCAATTGAGCCTCTTTTAACTGCAGCGTGATTCATGGTGAGGGGATGAGGTGGCCTGACTGGACCGTTGATATGATGTCACAGCCATAATGTTTTTGCATGTTTCTGACTGCCATCACCTCCTTTCTGCCATTATCCACTGCCACCACTAGCAGTCCTAATGATTTCATCCTGAATGGACACTCCACATGTGTTGGCTGCACATCTAATCGGTAGTTTTGAATGTAATGGGGCTTGTTTGGATTCCACGAGGATGTGTAATTGGCCAAGGGTGGCCAGTTGACTGGCCACCGATTCCACTCAATCCGAACCATTCCCATAGTCATGCAGCCTTGAAATATGATTTATGCAATTGAAGAATGAGTTTAGGCACTTACCTGTGTAGTTGTGACCGTGTTATGCAAATTTCGGATTTTCAAACCCATTCCTTCATTTGTTGTTGCTACATGCACACTACATGCTTGGCCTCGGCAGTTACTGATGTTCACACGTCCAAGTAGAGCTCCATGCATGTTTCTTATGCCATATTATGTTGTCCCTGTCTCTGGAGCAGGTCTTTTAGAGGGATCAGCTGCTACGGGAATCTTGTAGGATGTCCTATAGCTGCTTCTCGAAAGGGTAATGGTCATGAAGGAATGGATTGTGAGGGATGCTTGTAGCCTAGTGCTAACCTATGTCTTTGTCTTGTGCGATCCTCCTAACCTGTAATGTCCTTCCTACAACCTGCAATTTATTCAATAGAAATGAGGTTTATTTTTCCTTCTCTTTTTTCCTTTTTCTCTCTCTATTCTTTTTTCTTTAGAGTCTAAGACAGCTGGGGCACCTCGAGGAGGTTTTCACCCTCACTGTCTACCATAGGCACCTCCAAAAGGTTTTCACCCAAGGATCTTTTATTCTTTTTCTTTTATTATTTTTTTTTTGTGTTCAAGGTGTGGTTGGAGTGGAGACAGGGGCTTGCTCCACTACCAACACTGATTTATCCAGAGTTTCAATGAACTACTGCTTAGAAAGGGGCTTCCTGTAGAATTTCAATCGATGCCCATTAACGAGCATGGGATGACTTCTTCATCAATGGTCCTGATAAGGACTAAACCATTGTCTTTATATTTCTCCGTTGTATATCGTCCAAGCCATCTTGTCCTTAGCTTCCCTTTGAAAACATCGTATCTTGAATCATATAACAGTGCCCAATCTATTGACTAAAATTGCTTTTCTTTAAGGTGTCGATCATGCCATATCTTCCTTTAAAGTTGGACTACCTCTGAGTGGAGAAGGGCCTCCATTCTTTATTCATGTAATCCATTTAGTTGCAGTAATCTTTCCTATTTTGCATGGTTGAGATCTAGGTCTAGCTGAGCTGCCAACCTCAATGTGTTATATTCAAATTCTATGGACAACAAAGCCTTCTTCCTGTAGACCAGCTCATAGGGTGTGAAACCTGTTGTAGTTTTCCAAGTACTGTTGTAGGCCTAGGTGGCCTCAACCAAGCGATCTACCCAATCTTTTCTACTGCTACTTACCACTTTAGTCATAATCTCTTCCAAAGCTCGATTAGTGACCCTGTCCATTTTCTTGCGGATGATAATGGGTGGAAATTCTATTCTTAATCTTGTGATGAGCGAGCAAGTCTTCAATCAAGTTAGAGGTAAACTGACTTCCTTGATATGTGACTAATTCTCTTGGGTAGCCAAACTTGTAGAAGATATTTTCCTTCAAAAAATCAGCCACTTTTTCTTCTGTCGCTACCTTGATTGCCTTTGTTTCTACCCAATTTGTTAGGTAGTCTATGCACATAATGATGCAAGACTTTTGTTTTGAAGGAGGGTTGATACGACCCACAAAGTCCATACCCCACTTCTCAAATGGATTGAAAGTCACTTGAGGTTGGAGGGGCATCTCATCCCTTAGAGTTAGTTTCCCCATTCTTTGTCATCAGTCACATTGGCTGATGTATCTCCTAACATCTTGATGAAGAGTGGGCCAATAGTAGCCTGCCTATAGAATTTTGAAGCTGGTTCTTTTTTCTGCAAAGTGGCCTCCACAGGGCCCATCATTACAGGTTAGGAGGATGTCAAAAACTTCCTCCTCCTTGACACAATGCCTCAAAATCTAATCTGGGCCAAGTTTAAATAGGTCGCCCCCAATCCATGTGAATGGGGCACTTTTCCTCACAATCTTGCTCTTCTCTTTTGAGGATAGGTTTGGTGGGAACTGTGCTAAAACCAAGTAATTTGCTATATCAACAAACCATGGAGAGAGTATTGAAATAGGAAACAGGTGTTCATCTGGCATTTGATCATCCACCATCCCTTCTTCACCTGTAGGCAAATCTAGTCTAGACAGAAAATCAACAACAACATTTTCCTTACCTGGCTTATCAACAATGATCAAATCAAATTGCTGCAGTAAAAGTAACCATCTAATGTTACAAGTATTTACATCAGGTTTATTCATCAAATACCTAATTTCAGCATGATCAGTGTGTACGAATTTTTTATAGCCAGTGATCTAGTGTCTGAACTTGTTTAGGGAATGGAATACAACTATGAGCTCTTTCTTGGTTACAATATAGTTTAAATCTGCCTTGGATAGGTTTTTATTGAACAAATATATGGCATACAGTAGCTTCTCTTCAACTTGTCCTAAGGCTACTCCTATGGCTTTGTTCAAGGCATCTGTGTGAATGTGGAAAGGTTGGGCCCAGTTTGGACCTCTCAAGGTTGGGGCAATTACCAGCTTACCTTTCAACGCATCCAGAGCCTCTTAACATTTGTCAGTCCATATAAACTCAACATCTTCCCCCAAAAGGCCAAACAATGGAGAGGCTAGCTTACTGAAATCTTTAATGAATCTTCCATAATATCTTGCTAAGCCTAGGAAACTCCGAACATCTCTTACCTCTTGAGGAGGTGGGACCCTTTAGATGATAGCAATCTTGTTAGGATCCACTTGTAATCCTTGCTAAGAAGTTGTATGACCTAGCATGTTCCCTTCTGTCATCAGGAATTCACATTTTTCGAGATTGAGGGACAGGTTCATTTCAATACACTTGGTTAAAACTTTTCCCAAGTTAGTCAATGCTTCTTGGAAGTTGGACCCATAAGGAGTAAAGTCATCCATATAGATTTCCACCGAATCAGGAACCAACTCATCAAATATGCTTAGTACTGCTCTCAGGAAAGTGGCAGGAGTGTTGGATAACCCAAAGGGAAGGACCCAGTAGGCAAAGGTACCTTATGGGAAAGTGAAAGTGGTCTTATCTTGGTCTTCTGGGCTTATTTGGATCTAATTATACCCACTAAACCCATGTAGGAAGGAAAAGGACTTCTTTCCTGCCAGGCCATATAACACTTGATCGATGAAAGGAAAAGGGAAATGGTCCTTCTTGGTAGCTTTGTTAAGTTCTCGATAATCTATGCAGTTTCTCCACTTCCTATATTTCTTGGGCATAAGCACCAAAGGAGAAACCCACTCACTGTCAGAGATGGGGTAGATGAATCCCGCATCTAGCAACTTTTGCAGTTCTTCTTTGATAATGTCCATAAGGGCTAGATTCATTCTCCTCTAAGGCTAATTGACTAGTTTACAATCCTCTTTAATGTAAATGTGATGGGTAGAGACTGAAGGGTGGACTCCTTTTATCTCCTTATAGCTCCAAGCAGAAGCATCCAAATGATGGTTCAATAAGCTACACAACTCCTTCTCCTGAGAGGGGAATAGGGATGAGTTGATCTTCAAGGTTCTTTCAGGGCCAAATTCCACATTCTTAACTCGGGGAGAGGTCGGACCATCCACACAGAGATCCACTAAAGCACTGGCTTGAGTGACTTCTACCAACTCTTCTAATGGCAGCACACTGGGAGGTGGATTTTGAATCAAATTCTCAATAAGGTCATCCTCAGTTTGAGGACCTCTCCTGGTGGCTTCCACTGTGCACAATGTTGTAGAGTAGATTTCATCCTCATCTTCCTCCTCCAACCAGAGAGGTAAGTCATGTTCTAGTAGAGGTTGGGCAGGAGGATATAGGACTAGTTGTTTGGAAATATGCCCATTCTTAATGGTTATGCTCCCAGCTCGACAACTGATGTAAGCATTTGCGGTAGCTAACCAAGGCCTTCCCAAAATGAGGGGGTATCCACTGAGTTTTTCCTTTGGCTGAAGGACAAAGAATTTCGCAGGGTAATCCCAAGAATCAACAGAGACCATGACATCTTCTGCAATCCCTTCAGGGGTCACAGTGGAGTGGTCAGCTAACTATAGTATTGTCGAGGTCTTCCTTAGGGAACTCTGAAGGTTGAATTTGATCATAGTGGCCCTAGTAATCACATTAATGGCATCCCCAAGATCAATCAGGGTATGGGGGATTATGGTGCCATTGATGTGAACATCGACTACAAGACTCCTAGGTTCCAGATATTTTGGACAGATTACTTGTCCCAACATCAGGTTGGACAGTTATCCTATGACATTGATAGTTCGGGCATCTCTCTTGTACCTGCCTAGGTGCCTAAAACACTTCTCTTTGATCAATTTTTTCTAGATTGGTACATCTTTTATGGCCTGGAGAAGTGGTATTTTTACAGATAACTGTTTAAGTTCTCCCAGAAGTTCAGTCTCTTCTGGGTTTCGTTATGTGGTTCCAGTTAGTCTCTCAGGAAAGGGTGGAATGGCTTTGGGTTCACTTTCCTGTTTCTCTTCCTCATCCTCCTTAGGAGGAGGTTGGCTATCTGGGAGGACCTTCCCAGATCATAGGTTGATCTCTTGAATCTCCATGGCATACGTAGGGTATGCTGTCTCTCCAGTATATACCTGCTACGCCTCTCTGTTGTTGGGTTTCAGGTTCAGTTGAGCAGGCATTTGGGGTTGTCTTGGAGGAGAAGGAAGTAATGGTTGTCGTTGGGTAGGTGGTGGAGGCAGAATAGTGGAAGGAGAGTTGTATTGGGGCCTCCACCCCTATTGAAGTGCATTCCACTGAGGTTGTGACTGAATATGAGAATGAAACGAATGAGCAGCGGGTTGAGTATGATATTGAGATCCATATGACCAAGGAGGGGGTGCGGACCAAGAAGGATGTGTAGGGGGACCCCAAGAAGGTATGTGAGTGGATTGGTTGGGGTTGTAATAAGTTTGGGATGTCCCTTGCATCCCTTGCTGGTAAGGTCTGGGTCCATGTGGCCTCCTTTGGTTCAGGAAGTAGAGTGGTTCAGTGGCTCCTTTAGCCCATTGCTACATAGCTTTGAGTCCGGGTAACGTTGGGCATTGGTTTGTAGGGTGGTCTCCCTCAAAAATGAAACATATCTCTACGGAGTGCAATGGACACTCGTTTCGAGGATGCTTCCTTTTGCATCTAGGACAAAATATGGCCAAAGCAATCTTAACTTCCTCTTGCTTCTGTTGGATTTGGAAGGTATCCATTTGCATGGAAATGATTTATCTCACCTCACTTTTAAGGTATTCCATCTAATTTGCAAACTCATGTTTGGAAAAGGTGGCACTAGCTAAAAGTTGACTCCCCGTACCTCTTCTCTGGGCTGCCCTAGAATGGCATCTAAACACAGTTTTTATGTCATCGTAAGGTAGTTGGTAGATGTCTCCCCCAGCCAGTAAATGGAGGGTATCTAGAAGATCTTCAGGGACTCCTCAGAGTAGAACCAGCTTCAGAGATTTGGTGTCAAGTTTGCACTGGCCCTTTTATAACTGAGTTGGAACCTTTCTTCATAGTCTTCTAGGGATTTATCACTTCCCATGGTCATCCAAAAGATTTCTCCCTTTGTTTCCTTTGACCTACAGTAATCCTAGTATTTGTTGTTAAATGCTTGTTGCATCTGAGCCCAAGTTGTGATATTATTTCCAGGTAACCCCATGAATTAGTGTAGTGGTACATCCTTGAGGGTAGAGGGAAAGAGTTTCAACTTTTTCTCATCTTCTGCATAGTCAAAAGTTCAACAAAGGACAAAAAACTCGAACAAGAAGGTATTAGGGTCTTTAGTGGTCAATCCATGCAAGTGAGGTAAGGCTGAGGGACTTATGTTTTTTATTTTTGTGTCCCCGTTGGTCTCTTGGATGGGAAAGGTACCTTCTATTCTCTCCTCATCTCCTATATTGTTTCTGTGTTCAACCATGGTCTAAGGAGGAATGTTTTCTTGCTCTTCTTCTGTTATAGGCTCTTCGTATATCTCTGGAGGTTCACTGCCACCAAAGAAGAGAGAAGTGTGACTCAGTGATGTGGTGGGGGTGTTGGGTAAGAATTTTCCTGAATTGTCTCTATTCCTACAAGGCATGAAATGAAATATTTTTGGTTGATTTTTGTGTTTTTCACTGCTTGTACCTACAAAACTAAAATTGATTGAACAACAAATTGCAACTAACTAAAATAAACCTTGTTGGAATAAAAATTGTAGAATTGAAATGAAAGCAAGAAATGAATAATCTATGCTATTGAAATAAAATTGCAGAAATGAAATGCTAAGCTACACTTGAATAATTGAAATTGCAGAATTGAAATTCTAATCTACGCTTGACGAATTGAAATTGCAGAATTGAAATGCTAAGCTACGCTTGCAGAATTGAAATTGTGGAATTGAAATGCTAATCTATGCTTGCAGAATTGAGATGCTAGTCTAGGAAAGCAAGAAATGTCTAATCTACTTTTACGGAAATGAAATTGCAGAATGGAAATGAAACAACTACTCTACTATTGCTGAATTAAACTACTTAGTAGAAGGTTGCAGTAGAAAATAGAAGAAAAGCAGCAATCACAAATACTTTGACGCTTCCCTGGCAATGGCCCCAAAAATATGGTGGGCTCCAGTATTGTAGCAATGATGCTGCAACTCCTCGGACTCCCTTCTTTACTTTTATCAACCCGGTATTTCGTAAAAAACTTGGAAGCGGCGGTGCTATATGCACAAGTACTAGCTCTTGCCGCAGGCTGTCACTTGATCAGTTGGCACAATTTTGCTAGGAGCTTAATCCAACTTCTATGAGTTCTTTGAAGAAGCTTTCAATAGTGATGGATGAAATCTAACTCAAAAGAGGCTCATCTACTTGCAGAGAGAAGTGAAAAGCTGAAAGGAAACACAAACCCTAGCAAACCCCAATTTTTCTGAGTAACCCTACTGGTGCAAGAAAAGAGATGAAAGCTATGGAAATGGATTCCATTGACTCTCAGAAAGGTAAAATTCATGTGACTTAGCTGCTTCTGAAGGAAAATATGGAAAACACATCTTTTTTGTATTTTTGAGTAATTTTGCAGAATTATTATGCATGTGCTTTAACTATTTTTTATTATGCAGAGGTTGATTGGCAAAAGGAAATGGAGTGGGCACTTGCAGGAGGTCGGGAAGGTAAGAAGAGGGCCTAAGGGGTCCCTAGCACCCTTCTAGATAATTTCACAGTAATCAAATCTCCAAAAACTGCTTACGTGAACATCTACAGGAAGTTTACAGGGGTTTTACAGGAATTTGTACAGGAACAGTCGAAAGAGGATTTTAGAGGGTTGATAGTGGAAAAATAGTGGGAAAGTGGAAATGAAGGATGGATAAGGATGTTAAGGGGTCTAGGACATAGTGAATGAAGCTAAGGAGTGATGAAGGTGGTTGGATTTATTCAAGGATGGAGTGAGCAATGTTGCACAAGAATGTAGAAATTAGAGAAAATTGGAAAAGTGTGGGAAATCAATGGGAAGGAATCTTGGATTAGGGGTTGGAGCAGGTTATATGGTGTAGGAATGGTAGGTAGGGATGTATTACAGATGCTCTGCACGCTATTTTCCAAAACTGATTGAACAAAGACTAGAAAAACCAGAGATCTGTCTATTTTGACCTAATCTGACCTAAAAACTAGAAACATGATGAACAAAAGTTTATAGACAGGAAATCATGTAAGATAACTATGGAAACTAAGCAAGAATAGATCTAAACATGCAGACACAATGGATATCAACTTCTGCCAACCTAAAATCTAACACTAGCAATTGCATTGGAAGGCAAAAACAGTGTTTTTGTGGCAGCAAGTATGCCTTGGTCTCAGCTCATGGTCCCAAGGAGGGAGAGATGAAATCAAGGACTGCTTGATGGCCTTTTTGCAGATATTTTCTATTACCAAATTGTCAAATTAACCTAAAGCATGAAAAGCTATTTTAATCATCAAAAGCAACCTAAGTAACAAAGTAAGATCTTAACCTAAATAACAGAAATTATTCTATGAATGCAAGGAAAACACATAAAAGTACACAAAGGAGGTACTAGCACTAGGGTTGGGCCCAACACCAAGAGATATAGCCTCCTAAAAAAGCTCAGAGCTGGTGCAAAGTGAAATTCATCTACATTACTCAAAAAATAATCATGTCACAATATTGTTTATAGCAAGAGCTCAAAAATGAGCTGAAATGCAGAGCTGCACTAAAGTGAGAAAAAAAATTGGTCAATAGCTAAAATACCAAGGCATGAAGCCTTCCTACTTATGCAACTCAAGGACTCCCAACATTCCTCCTTAACATTAGGAGCTTGGTTGCCAAAACTGCAGGTATTCAACCACTTCACAAGACCTACTCGGCTGCCCCTTGAAATCATCTTTGGTGGGCTGTTGAACTCCAAACTGATGGTGGAGAACTCAAGGAAGGGGTCATTTAGTGCATGAGACACCCTTCCTACAAATCCTTGGCCTTGTTCCTTTGTATTTGGCTGTCAACTTGCTCATAAATGCTTGACCTTGGTCTAAAAGATGTCCAAAAATCTGCAATAAGCACGTATTAGACTTTGTGGTCAACTAACTATTCTCATTCATTCAATTAACATAAATATATTTAAAAGCATGCATAAAACTATGAAGAATGGTGGATTAATTGAGAATAATAGGCAAAATGATCCCATAAAGTTAACCATTTTTGGGGCTCATCACAAGTCACCCTCGATGAGGGTGATTAGGTCCAATGATGTCTTAGTGGAATTGGACTTCTTCCTTGACCGTCCTTTCTCTTGTTCGCTTAGACACTTGATGTGGGTGGACGTTGCCTGTGGGTCTACACCATGTTGTTCTATCTGCTCATCCATCTCTTCTTCTATCTCAGGTGAAGGCGACCTCGCGCCTTTGTCTTAGCCCCATTATGTTCCACCTGTTTGCTTCTTCATCTGCTGAGTAGCATCGTGCTCCGCCTAGGCCTTATCAGTGGCCTTCTTCTTTCTCTTTTCGGCCAACTGCATCATCTTGAGCTTGGCCTCCTCCTTCTTTCACTGCGTAGCGGACTTGCTCCCTCCCACTGCCCTGCTATAGTGCACCATTCCTCCAGCCAGTGATGAGGTATTGCATCAATGGCATCATCTGTTGCTAGGTAAGGCAAGTCATACCATGTCTGTGTAGGGTCCTTCTGCACCCTGATGGACACATGGTTCAAATTGGCCATAAAATCTATGTAGCCATGCAGGTTGGTAAACACCATAGTAAATAATCACGGCTTGCAATTGATGTCCATGTAGATGTTCATCTCCATCAAGATCTTGTTTTCCTTGATGCACTTCCCATCCTTGGTTGCCCACACTGAAGCGTACTTCATTGCTTCCAATAGGTCTAATGTGATTGAAGGGAATTGACTGTCGTCTGGTAGCTCCCATGTTACCAGCACAATAGACAGTAAGAGCCACGCATAGTGGAACGTCTTGCTAAGCTCTTGGGCCTAGCGGCAGTTTGCTAGGAACTCTCTGCAGAGATAGTCCACCCAATTGAACTGGACTCCTTCAGCACATTGAGCTGCTAGCGCAACAACAGGTGATGGCACCTCATCGACGTGACACTTCCTCATTACCTTCCCTGCCAAAATTGATGTAGCCACATTTACAATAGGGTCATTGATGCTTGATATGGAATATTTGCGCAACTTTTTCACCAGCTTAAACTTTGCTTCATGGCCTCCGCAAGGGTCTACTCACCAGATTTTCCACCAAATATCATGTCCAAATTTCTGTTGTGTAGGGAAACTACGTGATCCTGTGGATCAATCTGTTAGTGATGGATATGGACTCCTTTAGCCATAGACACCCATCATGCACCAAGCATAGTAGCTTCTTTGATGACCAATACTGTAACCAGGGTTTGGTTGTAGTGCAGCACCCATAGTAGGTTCAGCAACCCTACCTTGTCTACTCCTCTGACCCACCTCCGCAGGTCCAATGCAGTCATTCCAGTGGTTGTATCGATAATACGTCGCATCAGTTGCTTGGTCACTAAGTGTGGGAACTTCTAATGCTCATCCAAGTCTGAGTCTTAGAGTTTTAATAGTGGAACCTGCCCCAAGCACGGTCCTTCGAAGACAATATCATCTGGTAGTAGAGGGGTTTGCAAGGGGACCTTTCTCTCATTGATATCTTTTGGTACCTTGGTCTTGCCTTTGTGCAGAGGGACATAATCAGGCAATGAAGTGATAGGTTCAATACGCTAGACTTCAACTTCCTCCACATCTATTCCCACATCCTCATCATCCATCGAGATGTCTTCGATTGCTTCCTCCTTCGGCTCCAAATTGATGGGTTTGTCGTTTTCCTGTGCAGCGGGCTTGTCCTTCGACTGGTTTCTTCTCAGTGATGCATGCACTGGAATCATAGGTTGTTTTCCCTTCTTATCCTTCATGCTCTCCTTGGTTGCAATCAACTTTGGTCTTGACATCCTTAGGGATTTGGGGACTTCTACTAATACTTTGGCAACCTCTAGAATAACTTCTTTTACCTCCATAACATATTCCAACAGCAACTCCTTTGCTATCACTACTTCGATTTCTATAGGTTTTGCAAGTGCCGATATGATTTTCTACAATAACTCCTGTGTCACCTTTGGAAATGTCTCAAATATTAAACTGGATATCAGAGCTTCGTAGTTCCCATGGTTCATTTGCACCTAAGAGCTCAAAAACTCAATTATCAAAATGCCAAGTGTTTTTCACTGGGCAACCATCTGTAATTTATAGGGCATTTTGAATTCAAATCCGACTGTTCCCCCCCAAATTTAGTTCATTAAACCCGAATAGGTCGCATATTTTCAAGGATCTGACCCATAAATTTTGTCTTAAATGCCAGCAGCCCGCTCCATTTAGCCGCATTTCTACTCTCAAATCATGAGCAATGACTTTAACAGTCACTTTCTAGCCGACCTGTGTAGCTTCTCCCTGGGTAGCATAGCTCCCTTTGCACTTCCGTGAACCTTGGGACACTTACTTAATTTTCACAATCCTCCAATGGCGCAGCTCCCCAACCCGGGTAGTGTAGTTTATAGTCCCACGCCTCTTTTCAGCTACCTAGAGTGCTAAGGTTGTGGTAACTTCACATAGTCACATGGTTGGACCACCAGTGTATGGCTTTAATCTACTACCATTCACCTTTCATGGGAAGGGATCTCCATTCAATTTGACCAACTGAACCGCTCCTCCCTTGGTAATCTCCTTAATGACATAGGGCCCTAACCAACTCTATTCAATTTCAACAACTGAAATGCTCCTCCCTTGGTAATCTCTTTAATGACATAGGGCCCTAACGAGTGCATTCTAAATTTCCTTCAAAAATTATCAAACTTCTTGTCATATAACAAAACCTGGTCAATTACCTTAAAGGTGCGCAACTGAAGGTGTCGATCATGCCATGCTTTTTTGCACTGTTTCTAGACTTGTTGGTGAAATATAGCTAGAAATCTATGTTACTCAAGCTCAACCAGCTACACTAGCCTCTCCTCTAGGGCTCCTCAATCCATCATACCATGAGTGCCACTATGCATAGACTAAGCACAATGTATTCCATGGACATCACCACTTCAACACCATATACAAGCCTAATGTGTGTTTTTCCAGTCAACTTGTTGCATGTCGTTCGATAGGCCCATAGTATTGCGGGTATGCGCAGGTCCCAATCACTTCACTAAACATTTCAAACCTTGGTTAGCATGTTCTCTAACACTTTATTGAATGATTCCACCATCCTGTTAGCCTGCGGGTGATAAGGTGTGCTCTTTTTGTGATATACCTGAAATTCCTTTGTTAGCGCGTTGATCGTCTCATTCAGAAAGTGGGTACCACAATCACTCGTCAAAATATTTGGACACCCAAATCACGTTATTACATACTCAAAGAGGAATTTTGTAGTATTTGTGCCCGTACAATCCTTTACATCCTGTGCCTCCACCCATCAAGTCAAATACTTTGTCATGGTGATAATGTTCCTCGCTCCCCTCTTATTTCCTTGGGGTTGAACAGGTCCCACAAAATATATCACCCACTTTTCAAAGGGCTTTAACATCATCTATGGATTCAGAGGTAGCTTGTCCCTCCACAATGGCCTATAAGTCCTTTGACACACTTCACATGCTTTGCAGTAAGCTTTTGAATCCTGATGGAGGGTTGGCCACCACAACCCCGCGCGTAAAATCTTCTGCGCAATCACTCTCCCTTCATAATGTCCTCCCGCAACGTCCCCATGACCATTTGCAAGGACACTACTCCTTTCAAACTCCGGTACATATTATGGCAATATTTCATCTGACCCCATTTTGTATAGATGCCCACCAATGACAAAAAATTCTGTCGTGTTCACCACTAACTCCTTCTCCTAGATGGTGTATCCTTCTGGAGCAGTTCCTGTCATTAGGAAGTGTATGATATCTTCAAAATGACCATCCGCGATGTGCACTACAAATAGCTACGTGTCAGGTGATCCCTCCTACAAATTAGTGGGTTCTTCCCCTGTTTCAAAGTGTAATAGATGGTCTAGTCCTGCACTCAGTCATCTAGGTTTCACAATAACTTCAAAATCATACTCCTGGAACAATAACAACACCTGCAGATTCTCACTCCTAGCACAAGCTTATTGACCATGTATTCAATGTGGAATGATCCGTATACATCTTAAAATGGCCACCCAGCAAATAGTATCTAAACTTTTGGAGCGCGTATACCATGGCTAGCCCTTCGCGCTCGATTGTGGAATAGTTCTTCTCCGCCTAGGATATCTTTCTGCTTCTGAATGCTATAGGATGGTCCAAGTCTCCTCCGCCAGCCTGTGTTAGTACTACTCATAGTGCTATACATGATGCGTCGACATGTACATGAAACTCCATCTTCCAATCCGAGAAGACAAAATTCAGTTCGGTGACCATCTTCCCTTTCAATACATCAAAGATTTTCTTACAATCCTCATTCCAGCAGAATGTGACATCCTTTTCAACAACTTCTCCATAGGCGCGGTGATCTTGGCATAACCTTTGATAAACTTTCGTAATATCCAGTATGTCCTAGTGTAGTGCGCAACTATTTCACACTCCTCGGTGCTGCTAAGTTAAGTATCACCACGTTCTTAGCAGGATCTACATTAGTCCTTGTCTACAAACCACATGACCTAGCAGGGTCCCAAAAGGATCACAAAACAAGCATTTCTTGAGATTGAGCACAATATGGTATCTTCGATAGGTATCTAACATTAGGCACAATCTTTCCAAATGGTGTTTCACTAGCCAAAGCACAATCTAGTCATCAAGGTGCACTTCCAGGAATTTATGAATAAATTCCTTGAACACAACAACAACTATGCATGAAAAAATTGCAAGAGAATTCTTCAATTGAACGGAATTACAGTGTACTGAAAACACACCCACTCAGACACGAATGTTGTCTTTCTTCTATTATCCAGTGCAATTTTGATCTAGTGGTACCCAGAGAACCCATCAGTAAAGGAATATGCTTCCTGGCCACCTACATTGTCCAACACTTCATTAGTGAATGGAGTCAGGAAAGGATAATGTACATAATCATCATTCAACTTCTTGAGATCTACACATATCCTTATTGCATCATTCTGCTTCTCCTCCTGTACCACCATTGGGTTTACCCAATCAGATTATTCTATGGGCTCAATGATGCCTACCACAAGCATCTTGTCTAGCTCTAAGCATACCTTCTCCTTGTACTTCGGATTGAGATGGTAAGGTCTTTATTTTAGTGGCTTTGTGTCAGGCGTCAACGTGACCTTCATAACATCCAAGTCTCCTATTATCCCTTTTAGCTCTATGTACTTGGTAGGGAACAAATATTGGTATTCTTGAAGTGACCTTATCCACCATCGCGTCATCCCAGTAATCTCAAATCTTCATGAATTTGGGCTCTGCCTCCGTACCAATATTGACCTATTTCGTTTTTAGTGGCGCAGTTATATCAAGATTCTCAAAATATGGTCCTTCAACCTTGTAGTGACCTTCTGTTTAAGGGATGTTAATCTTTCATGGATCCTCATCTTCTTCCTCAGTGGTCATGTTTTAACATTCCAGTGTGTGGCTCAGTTGATTAGTCCAATCGGGTTAAATCAGGTCCAAAGGATCATGTGGTATCCTAAATATTGTTGCTTCCACTTCTTGTAGCACTTCATCAATATAGTCCAACCTGTATTCAAAGTTGAATTTCATTTTGAGTCCTTTGCTCAGAATATCCCATTCACATGTACCATGGTGGAGCTCTCTTTCCAAGTCCCAGTTCATTGGGATGACATCCAAGGTGTGAAAAAACAAGTGCACCCATTCAAGTTGGGGCTTCGCTCCATAAGCCTCGGCCCATTTTTCTAAGTGCGCAAATCAATCATCCTTCCCATCATATTTGTCTATCATTCATACCTTCAGCTTCCCAAAGTGTGTTCTCATCATCCTCCTACATTCGTACCAATCATCAAAGCTACCCTTGTGCATACCCCATCACCTTGCAGGTGTAGCACACAAGGCCCAATCCAAAGCCCGGAAGCGGTGCTTTTCTAGTACGCCCTCTCAAATGCATCCAAAATGACATCTACATCATTTAGGCCATCATAAGTGGGGAGATTTCTTATCTCTAATAACACACAGTGCAGCGACTGGATCATAATATTACAACTCAATGTGGTTACTTCATGTAAGTGATTCTTCTAGTGCTCTAACTCTTCATCAAAGTTCGAGTTGCAAGAATTCTCACGATCCCATTCAATTTATCCATTCATTATTATATTCACCCAATCTTGGTCTCGCGCTGTCATCTTATATATACACTCCAAATCTTCCTCTCTCTCATAATTGCAGATTGGTTTAATATAGCAGGATCCCTCAGCGGGATATAGGGGTTTAGCGGAGCGATTTCTTTTCAAATATCATATTTTGATTATTTAGGTTGATTACCCCATTCATATTAGTAGCCCAATCAATGGCAAGTAGCATAGGGTAGGGGTTGTTTCCATCCATAATTTCTATTACTTCAAAGTCATCCAACATGCTTGTGCCTTCAATATCTATAGTCACCCCTTGCAACCTCCCCATGGGGATGATGTTCTATTTATTTTCCATCCTTAACTGAATTGGAGACCACTATAGTGCAATTATTCCCATCCGTTCCCAAGTCTGCATTGGTAGGACATTTGCATCTGACCCCAGATCCAAAATAACATGATCCATTTCATACTTTCCTTTCTGTGTGGTCAGTCTCATCTCTTATCATGTCCTCGTTTTATGTTTACCAATCTTCCATACCATGCACGATTCAAATGTAGTGTTTTTGATGCATCTATTTATAAGCACCTATAACCACTTCACAGCCTTGCTATCATGCAACAACTTGATGCAGGTCTCTAGGAAGGTCGTAAGCATAGAAGATTATATCTCTTGATTAGGTTTATCCTTGCTCCCTAAGGTGGTGTCTTAGTAAAGCTCTTCTTTTCTTTCATGAATGTTTCATGTGTGTGCTCCAAATCAAATATAACCTCCTTTTCCAGAGCTTTTTGAACCCATGCACTGTCTTTGAGTTGTTCCCCCTTATCATCCCCTGTTAAAATTCCACTTCAAAGCACTATATTCACATTCAGATTCTCTTCGTGAGGCTCAGACCTCATCAAATATAGGTTCTAAGTTGATTGAGGTGGTAGCACCCCTTTGTCATGTATCCTCACTATCACTATAGGATAGTCCATTTCATGATCAAACAGTGTGCAATATTTGCACGACGAATGCATTGGGTGCAATCACGGGCATAGTGTCCTGGTCCTCCGTAATTGTATTAGATTAGCTATCCCTGACCTCTGCCAGGTACTCCTCTGCCTCGGCCTCGTCTGTGCCCCTGAAATCATGTTCATGCCATACCCACACTCTAGTCAGGGGGTTTTGTTTCTGCCTGAAACCTATAGGCGGGTGTTCTATCCATCATCAATTCATAGCTTCTGCAGTTGTGCTCATCACACCCAATGACTTATAGAAGTTGTAGAACAGTTGATGTGGTGTTTGTACAAACTTTTGTAGCAAATGGCAATTATCTGTCGTATTTTTTCTTGCTACCTGACATATAATGCACCACAACGCAAACCCCGTGCTTCGTCCTACTTGATCTTATGAACTCAAAGGAATCGTACCCCTCCTGTAGTGTAGCTTGCAAAGACCAGGCAATGGTATTTTTCATGCCCCTAACCCTCGCATTTCAGGAACCATACCTGTTGGCTTATATGAGCCTGACCTAGGTTCAGAAGAGTTATTTAGCCCAAAACATCCTGCAGCTACCATCCCTTTGGGCAACAGCCCCAGGAGCGCAAACTAAGGTCTCACCCAAGGTAGCAGGGGAGGGTGCTGCAACCATGTTTCCGCACCCTAGGGTTGTCTGGATGTGGTCTGGAAGGCTCGTGTGCCATTCTCTAGCCTCACACTACTCTGCTTCCGCGTAGATTCAGAACAAGGAAATTCCTTAATATTTATAATTACCGGGTTTGTTACAGATCAAAACTACTGTTACAGTCTTTAAGCAAACATTGACTAGAGATAACGAGTTCACACAACTAGAAAACATATAGATTTGCATAAACTTAATACGTAACCATAGTGCGCAGATCAAACAATGTATCAAACATAAATTAACCAGGTTTGCAATAATTCATATTCAACACAGTATTTCAGAACCAACTTATATTTATTTACTTCTTTTCACTAACACAACTAGATCTACCCTATGCAGTTAGTTGCAGGGGTCCACGTACATAGCTACAGACTCTACCAGGCCTCTGCGCACACATCTATAGAGCCTCTCTGTACCGACCAACACCCTTGACTCGGACTTACAGACACTTTAAGACTTGTCTCTTCAAACACCCATTACATTCCAGATCCAGAAGTACATACAAAAAATTTATTCCTAACTCAGAGCCTTGCTCTATTTATACATTTCCATGGTCCGCGGACCATGGACAGGCCGAATTATTTTACATTGTCTTTGGGCGGACAACCCTTTGACTTGACTTGTTACCATTCATTCTCTGCGCATCTTGCAGAGCCTTTACGATACCTTTACCCAAAATTTCAGGCTTTAAGCCCTAAAACCGTTACGTAGGGCTTTTTCTACCCAACAGTCCCCCAACACAATCATCATGACTCATGCCGAGTCCCTCAGGTGGTGCAGTAATCTTTGCGCAGAGGTCAGTCAGTCGTTTCTTTGCGTCGCTTGTGCTTGCAAGAAACTTTGCTGCTATTCTCTGTGCCTATTCTACATGAGCCACTGATGCATCCGTGTCACTTGCAACTGCCTATCCGAGGTCACCGACTAAGTGCATGTGTACTAACTTTCCTTTTATGGATGTGGAGACGACAAATACTTCATCTAGCCAAGGCTAAATGTGTTCTTTAAGCGCTGCCTCCTTTTGTTGCCCAGCATCAACTTGTGCCTTGAGAGCTTGGACCTCCTTCATTTTAGCCAACCTCTACATCATCATGACCGTCTTCATAGACCCTCGGGTAGTTTCATAATCTTGCTGCAACTCCCATGCTTCGGCTTTGACTTGTTGTATGGTTGGGTTTTCCTAGAGGGAGGTGAGCGGAAGGAGGGATTGATATAGTAGTCCTGAGCAATCTTGGACAACCTTTATCATTTCCAGTCCTACTTGAATTTCACCACGGCGTTGCTCTCGAATTTTCAATAGTGTGGTCAGCTGCATCTTTAGCCTTAGCTCTGCAATTTGAAGATTTAGCTCCCATTGAGTCTTCACGGCCTCCTCTTCAGCCGCCTAGAATCCTGTGGCCATGCGATGAACCATGTCAGTTGTTAGAAGTTCAGCTGGGATAGCTAACTCTAGGACCTTGCTGTAAGCTTCCAGCATGTCCTGTTCCATTTCCCAGTTGTGTGTGATCAAGTCATCTCACTGGAGACTAACCTACTCCAGATTTGCTTTATGTTCCATCAATTCTTACAGGGTGCGGCCTTTCATGGCTCGAAGCTTAGTGGTTACTCCATCCCGCCATTGGTATAGGGTTTCCCTAGGGAGAGTGGCCATATTCAACCCTCATCTTCGTATGTCCATTTGTACGTCTGCTAAGACAACACCTGTTGGTAGTGCTAATGTGTTCATTGTATTGGTGCACACCATCTGGTCAACCACGACAGTGTCCTCTATTAATTGTAGGGTTACCCCACTAGTGGGTCGCACCTGCAACGCTTGTAGCCATGCTCGGACCTCCCCCAAAAAAATTGTTTTCTCTATGATCAGGTCCATTCATGCCTCAGTAGGGATATTACTCACCGGTTTGCTGCTGTCAATAAACTTTTTTTCCAAATCATTTGTTTTCTTGGACTTTTTGCGTGTGTGTGGTGATTCCTTGCTGCGTGGTCGCTTGACCTGGGGTGATTAGGTAATATGGTGTGTGCATTCCTGTACCTCGACTTCCTATTACATCTCCTATTCCAACATTCCTTCAACTAGTACTTCCATGGTTGCCTCTGTCTACGAAGCTGGTTGTTGTCCCCAAT
The DNA here is from genome assembly GCA_000404065.3 of Pinus taeda. Taxonomy (NCBI): domain Eukaryota; kingdom Viridiplantae; phylum Streptophyta; class Pinopsida; order Pinales; family Pinaceae; genus Pinus; species Pinus taeda. The sequence goes on from APFE030558971.1 coordinate 25,727, forward strand.
GGGTCTTTTCTGACAATTGATTGAGTCCCAACTGGAGTTCCTTTTTTCGCTATTACGCTTCCATTTTTCTAATGCAACCTTGTCTAGGATGTGACACTCTGGGGGTCATGTTTCCAGTACCTTGACAGTACCTCATAAATCGCATTTCCTATTGTAATGAATGGAAGCATGACCCATGTGTGCTTTCAATCCTTCCATGCCCAGATATATAAGTGATGCATGTCCGCTTTGAACTTGGCCATGCTTTGGAAATTATCGTAGATTGTTGGAGACATCCATGGCCTACAAGCGATCCGTGTCCAGACAGTCCCCTCCATGAAGGTCCAAAACACCTTGATGTCAGAAACCCTTGCTACATCCTTTGTAGCCTAGAGTGAAGTATACCACACTGCTTCTGGTAGTCCATCTTCAATGCTGGGAAACTGACTACGCTGCGGTAATTCTCCTCCCACCAAAGGATTGATAGTAGCAACCATGCACAATAAAATGTCTTACCTTTGTCCTGTGCTTCCTGGAAATTTGTTAGAAATTTGTCACATAAGAACTGTGCCCAATTGAATTGAACCCCATTTGCACACTGCTCTGTAAGTGAAATGAGAGAAGTTGGCACCTCATCGGCATGGTATTTCCTCATTAGTTTACTGGCTAGAAATTGGGTGGTGATGTGCACCCCTAGTTCTTTGACTCTTTCTATTGTATATCCCCACTTCTGCTTCTCCAACTTATATTTAGCCTTCATTGTTTCGGTGAGACCCACATCGCTACTTGTTCCAGCTATGTTTGTGGGGTTACTCCCTTTTACAAGCAAGTGCGTAATCTGGTGTATCAAATCAACTATGATAGGGATCGGCTCCTCCAACCAGAGATACCCATCGTGTACCAGACATAGTAGCTGCCACATAACAAAGATGGTGATGGCTGCACGGTGATAGTGAGGTATCCACCTTAGATTAAGTAGGCTCGCCCGTTCCACACCTAGTAGCCACTTCCATGACAATAATTGGTCTTTGGCCAACTCGGGGACCTTTTCGCTATCTACAAGGTCCCAATCTTCAAACTTGATGGATATCGTGGTGGCTTCATCTAGCACCTCCTGGGTGGAGTATAGTTCTTCCACAAACCGTGCTAGGGTTCTCCCCATGGTACTCATGGAATACCTGGTAGCCAAGTGCTTGCTGGCCATTACTAGTTCAAATCTCAAAGAGCCTGGGGCCATCCATAGGTTGTTAGAGGAACATGTAATTTTTGAATGGATTACTTCCCTCCCTTTATAGGTTATTAACACTGTCTAGGTGGCATAACTTTTTGTATCCATATTGGAATTTTCATCTTACTGGCCCACCGCCTTCTCCTCCCTGATGTAACTCGAATTTCTTGTTAGGAACAGTGGTGTCAACGATCACCTCTCATCCTTTCCACGTGGTAACGTCGTCCACCATCTGCCACCACGAGCTTGTGAACTGAATGACTCTGTACTGATCCCTTTTTCCGCGCCAGCCTTCCACAGACTTGTTTATAGTACCATGCCTTCTTTCAACTACTGGGGTGCTGAGACTATGCAGTCTTCAACTAGTTCGGTGGTCGCACACCTGGTGTGATTTGTGCTTGCTAGCCTGGGCTGCAAGCACCTCTCGAGTGTCTTTTTAGCCATTAGTTCTTCGTGCACCATGGTGTGGGGTGTACCCCACTATAGGTGTGGGCACAACAACGACAGTAGGGTCGCGGCTCATTCCCGTTCTGTAGGATACCTGACCGAACCTGATTCCTTAAGGTGCAGACCTGTGTGGTCTTTGTGGGTGCTGCTACTCATCAGCTTGTTGATTCCCTCCCTGACTAGTACATTTTTCTTTCTTAGCCATGCCCATAGTGCTTTAACTTCGTGACGCCTGCTCCTACTCTGCTTGTTCTAGGTTTCCTTCTGTTTAATTATTGACACTCTCATCTGTGCCTTTCTTCCATTATAATCCTAGTGCACCCATGGTATCCGCAACTTCCCAATAGGTTGCTTTCTCGAACGGACTTTGAGTGTGCTGCCCCCTATTCCCCTCTTCACATTATCATGGACCACTAGTGAACTAGATTGCCCTCTAACCCATACATGCACCTGCCTCTGACATCTGCGTTGAGTCTTTAGGAAAGTATTCCATTTGTGAACAATTGTCATGCATGGTCTCTTTGCGGGTCCATCCTTCAGATTTGTCTGTTCGCATTGGTCGACTGGATTCTCCTCCTTTGCAGCATCTTCATCAATGGGTTGCTTCCTAATCATCCTGTTACATTTTAGTGTTGTTACCTCATGCAATCAGTTCTGCCATCTCTCAATCTCTTCATCTAAGTCCTAGGTGCAGGAACTATCATAGTCGCATGAGATTCTTCTGTCCACTATTGGATTCACTCGATCATGCTCATGTGCTGTGATCTGGTAGATACAGTACAATTCATCGTCACTGCCCTTGTCACACACTGGTTCGATATAATGTGCCCCTTTGGCTGGGTCTAGCGGAACCACCATGTGGAGAGATGTTTTCTCAAAGATCATTCTTTGTTTCTTTAGGTTGATGACTCCATTCATATTTGTTCCCAGACTATTCCTAACAATGCAGGATATGGGTTACTATCATCCATAATTTCTATGACCTCAAAATCAGTTTGTGTATTTACACCATCAGTATCTACTATAACTCCTTGCAGTCTTCCCATCGGCAAGATTTTTTGTTGATTTTCCATTCGTAATTGGATAGGAGACTATTGTAGTGTAGGCCTGCCCATGTGTTGCCATGTCTATTTAGGTAGGACATTTGCATATGACCCTAAGTCCAAAACAACCTGATCCATCTCATAGTCCCCAATCTGGGCAGTCAATCACATTTCCCTTCCAGTGTGCAACACATGCTTGCATAGCTTCTGGACCATTCGAGGTTCATCTGATCCTGCGCACCTGGTTATCAAATCTTGTAATCCCTTCAACATGTTAGTATCCCTTAGTAGCTTCATGCAAGTTTCCATGAATGTATTTAGCATAGAAGTGTCCCTTTTCGGCTCCATTCGCTCCTCGCCACCTGACGTAGAAGCTTCTGTGAAATTCTTCTTGGCTTCCAAAAATGTTTCCTTCGCACGCTCCAAATCAAATTCCAAATGCTTTGCAGGTGCCTTACAAACCCATGCAGCCTCCTGTGGTTTCTTCCACTTCTCTTCTCCTATACTTGCACCACTTCTGAGCATCATGTTTACATTAGGGTCTTCGTTGTGCTGCTTAGCCTTCATCATTTGAACATTCTGGGTGGGCGTAGCTGTAAGCACCCCTTTTTCCCACATTTGAGCAATTAGCATGGGGGAATTGACTACTTCATGATCAAACTGGTAATAGTATGGGCAACAGGCTCTGGTAGGGGTTTTTCAATCATGCACATAATGCCTTGGTCCTCCACAATTATAACAAATTAAGTGTCCCCGTCCGTGTCCAAGTCCCATTCCCGCTTGTCCCTATCCGCATCCTTAGAATCCACCCCATGATATTGCTATGGCAGGATCCTTCCCACGTGCCTCCATCTGCATCCTGTAAGTAGGCATTCGATCCATAAATAATTCATAACTTCAGTAGTTTCTTTCATCGTGGCAAACTGTCCTAAAAAAGTTGTGGAAAAACTGCTGGGGTGGGGGATTTGCTCAGGTTCTGTAATATATGACATTTTTTTGTGGCATGATTTCTGCCCTCCTAACATATCATGCACCAGAGTGCGGGCGCCACACTTGGCCCTACTTGAACCTCTGGTTTCAATGGTATTGGCCCCCCTCTCCATCATATAGTTCACAAAGACTGGATAGTGATCTTTATCATCCCCCTAGCCCTTACATTTGATACACCACACCTCTTCACGCACTTCTAACCGAGGTGCCTGTCCTTGCTTCAAACTTCACATCTCTAAGCATAGGCTTTGTATTTGCACGTGTATTTGTTGAACTCCCAACCCCAAATCCTAGATTGGAGTTTCATGCAACCTCATTTCTATATTTGGCTTGGGTTGACATCTTTTGTTTTGATAGCATCGTCCTGAGATATGGTGCCAAAGATGCCACAAACCACATGTAATGTTTCACATCTGTCAACGTCATGTTAGCCTCATGGATTGTGATTTTCAACCTTTGATCCAAATCCCAGGGGTTTTCACCCAGTAGCATTGCGATCTATTTGAATCCAATGATCGACTGCGTCTTTGATTTCAGTCAACTAAACTCCCTGGTCAATGCGTCCTAGATCGTTGTTATTCCTGCATTTGGAAGATCACTTGAGTACTTTATATAACACATCAATGCTCGGTCCCGTAGCACGGAAACCAAAGTAGCCTTTTTGATGTTATCATCCGTTATGCCTTGGGCTTCCCATAAAGCCCTTACCACAAACCAGAACTAACCTGGTTCCTCATTTCCTACACCCTTAAATACCAGCAACTTCACTGCGCTCGCCATCCCAACCCTCGGTGGTGGTAGAGGTGGAGGTGGAGTTGGTGAAGATGAATTTGATGTAGGTCAAGTAGGTGATGGCATGGTCAGTGGTGGTATTAGTGGAATGCATTGCCCAATCAACCGCATTGTGCTTCTCTGAGAGAACCCTACGATTTCTTCCTTGCTTTCGCACGAAATAGAAATCAGGGGGCTGTTCTCTAATCCTTTGGTTCCTTGGTAACCTCTTCCACTCTGTGTTATGCCAGACATCAATAAACACACATAATATGTTTTTCACACCACAACATCTTAATCCAAGTATTCAATGATTTGATATACTTACCCGCCATCCTTGGAGAAAGTGCCTTCTTGCTTCACTATAACTCACAGTTGTGTCTATCATGAACTTAGTGGTAAACCCTCCTCTTACCCAATCCAGCCAGTGATCTATTGTACATGCGATTTTATCTTCAGATGCTTCTAACTTGTGCACCAATTCTAGAGTCCACACAATAGGTTGATCTAGTTTGCACCTTCCCACACTGTCAGCTAACCTCGTGATCCACTCATACAACTTTGTTGAGAATGATGGAAAGAATATCCCGTGAATGTCTATGTATATTTAACGATCCAACCGTTGTTCTTCTGATATATGTGGATTTCGTTTTTCTTGAACCATGAACTCGTGAAGCTTCTGATCTAGCCAATCTTCAAGCTCTTTCTTTGTAGGGTTCCAACGTTTTGACACCCGACATCCCTTAGGCAGATCCCAGTCCCGACAATGGAACCATTTGTTGGCTTATATGGGCCTGACCTAGGTTCAGAAGAATTATTTAGCCCAACAAATCCCACAGCTACTAGCCCTTTCGGCAATAGCCCGCAGAGCACAGACTGAGGTCTCACCTTAGGTAGCAAGGGAGGGTGTTGGAACCAGGTGTCTGCACCCTAGGGATGTTTTGATGTGGTCTAGAAGGTTCACACACCATTCTGTGGCCTCGCACTACTCTGCTTTCATGTAGATCCAAAACAAGGAAATTCCTTAATATTTATAATTACTAGGTTTGTTACAAATCAGAACCAATGTTATGATCTTTAAGTAAACACTTACTAGAGATAACCAATTCATGCAACTAGAAAAATATATAGATTTTCGTAAACTTAATAAAACCATAGCGTGTAGATCAAATAGATGTATAAAACATAAATTAACTAGATCCACAATAATTCAAATTCAACATAGTATTTCAAAACCAACTTATCTTTCTTTACTTCTTTCCGCCAATACAACCAGATCTTCCCTATGCACTCAGCTGCAGGGGTCTGCACACACAGTTGCAGACTCTACCAGGCCTCTAAGCACATAGCTACAGAGCCTCTCTCTACCAACCAACATCTTCGACTTGGACTTACAAACACTTCAAGATTTCTCTCTTCAAACACCCATTACATTCCAGATCCAAAAGTACATACAAAAAAATGACTCCTAACTCTAGAGCCTTGCTCTATTTATACATTTCAATGGTTCGCGAACCATGGGCAGGCTGAATTATTTTACATTATCTTTGGGCAGAAAACCCTTTGACCTGACTCATTACCATTCGTACTCTCGGCATCTCATGGAGCCTTTACCATACCTTTACCCAAAAATGCGAGCTTTAAGCCCTAAGACCGTTATGGGGGGCTTTTGCTAGCCAACAATACCTCTTCACGCACCTTCAGCTGAACTATTTTGTCCTACTTCAAACTTTGCATTTCAAGGCAAAGGTTTTGCAACTATGCATGGATCTCTTGAACCCCCAGATTTAGGTCCTACATAAGTGTTTCATGCAGTCCCATTGCAATCTCCAAGGCCTCTTCCTGAGTCGTTATCTTCTGTTGTGAGAGTGCAACCCTAGGTGTGGTAGGACTGAAGCCATGAACCATTTGCGGTGCTATACATCTGTTAAGTTCATATTAGCTTCATGGATTTTACACTTCAACCTCTTATCTAATTCCCAAGGTGTCTCGCCTGGTTTCATCATGATTTCCTTGAACCCCACAATCAACTATGCCTCAGATTTAGATCTATTGAATTTTTTATTCAACATGGTTTGGATTTCCACCACTCCAGTGTTTGGGTTATCATTAGAGTACTTATTGTACTAGGTTAGCACACGACCCTACAAAGCACTAACCAGTGTTGCCTTCTTCATGTAATTGAGTACACTATAACTGAGAAGTAACTCCTAGCTATTTTCCACTCTTTGAACAAGTTCAAACACTACATCACTGGATATCAAACATTTGTACATAATGAGCATGAAACTATCAAGTACCTAATGAACAAGCCTAATGTGAATGCTAGAATTATTAGATAGTTTCTACTATTGTAGTAGTTTGATTTAACTGTCATTAACAAGCCTGGTAAAGAAAATGTAGTTGCATATTTTTTGCCTGGACTTTCTTTGCCTTCAGGTGAAGAAGGGATGATTTATTATTAGTTGTCAAATGAGCACTTGTTTTATATTTCATTTCTCTCCCCATGGTTTATTGACATATCCAACTACCTAGTTGTTGCAAACTTCGCTCCAAATCTATCATCTAGGGAGAAGAGAATAATTATAAGGAAGAGTGCCCCTTTCACTTGGATTGGTGGAAAATTCTTCAAGTTGGGACCGTACCAAATCTTGAGGAGATGTCTTAGGGAAGAGGAATTCTTTAACATCCTCTCAGTTTGTCGTGATGGACCTTGTGGAGGTCACTTTGCTGCCAATAGGACAACTTTCAAGGTTCTATAAGTTGGCCACTACTAGCCCAGTCTTCACCAAGATGCAAGAAGATACACCAGTCAATGTGACCAGTGTCATAGGATGGGGAAACCTACTCCCAAGGATGAAATTCCCTTGCAACCTTACATAGATTTAGAGACATTTAACGAGTGGGACATGGATCTCATTGGGCCAATTGATCCATCATTAGGGTAGAAAGAATACATAATTGTATGCACCGATTATTTGACAAAGTGGGCTGGTAAAAATTCTATTAAGGTAGCAACAAAGGAGAAAGTGGTTGAGTTCTTAAGGGAGAATGTGTTCTACAAATTTGGGTACCCCTGAGAGTTAGTCACCGATCAAGGAGCTAAATTCAAATCACATCTAATCAAGAATTGTTTAAGGTAACATCACATTAAGGATGGAAAATATAATTCCTATCATCCTTAGACCAATGGACAAGTAGAGGTCACCAATAGGGAACCAGAAACCATCCTCACCAAGGTTGTGAGTAGCATCAGAAAGGATTGGGCAGATACATTAGTGGAGGTCACTTGGGCCTATAATACAACTTGGAAGGCTACTACTAGTTCCATCCCTTATGAATTGCTCTATGGGAAGAAGTCTCTACTCTCCATTGAGTTTGAGTACAATAATTTGAGGATGGTAGCACAATTGGATTTAGATGTTACAAAGGCACAATAGGAGAGGCTGCTCCAGTTAAGTGTCTAGGGTGAATTCAGAATGTAGACCCTCCTACAAACTAAATTAATTCAATTGCAAAGGAAGGTTTGGCATGATAGAAACATCAAGGAAAATGGTTTTTAAGAAGGGGATTGGGCTCTGCTATATGACTCTAGGTTTAAGGGCTTCAAAGGAAAATTAATGACCAGGTGCTTAGGCCCATACCTGATAGAGAAATGCCATGACAATGGAGTTGTTTAAATCAGGACCACTAATGAGGAAGAGATTCCCTTTCTTGTCAATGTCTATATATTAAAGGCTTACATAAAACCTATCTCCAAGGAAGAGCTCATCAGCACCATCAACAAAGAGGTGAATGTGATTGGAAGTGTCCTAGTTTCCAAGTCACAGTATTCCTAGATACTATTTTTTTGTGAAAAAAAAGGAAAAAAAGAAGAAAACAACAAGAGGCTTGGATGAAAAACTCCATGAAGCATATGAGGCCAACTTTTGGGTTGAAAACCTCCTTGAGGCTGCCCAAGAGTGGAAAAAAAATAAAAAATAAAAATAAAAGATTCTTGGGTGAAAACCTTCCTTCAGGTGCCCAGGGCAATCAATCAGGTTGAAAACCTCTCTTGAGGTAGCCCATGTGTCCCTAAAAAGAAGAAAAAACAAAGAACAATGCCATGATAGGGATCTACAACCCGTCCATTAATATTTTATGTCATATTTCAATTTTTGAGGACAATGGAAAATTTTAGAGCTCTAGGGACAACATGCTCAAGTTCCATTCAATGTTTCCCTCCATCTACTACATACAATCCATGAAAACAATATCCTCACCACTCTCACCCATCCTCAGCGCTCAAAAATCCATTTTGAACCCCTCTCTAGATTGCTATAGGATGTCCTGTAATTGCCACAGGAAGATCATGTCGCACTACAGGATGTCCTAATATTCTACAGGAAAAGGATTTGATTGGGGAAATCATGATGCATGGTTTTTCCTAGGTTAATTAGGGTCTCTCCACATTGGTACAACCACTCACCCATCCTCCATGCATTCTTGATTCACAAAAAAAATCACCATCTCTCCAAACCAACCCTAAGCTCTATCTCATTAAAAAAATAACGAAAAAAAACATAGAGGACATGTCCTCCATTTCCACAACCCTTCACTACCCCATTAAGACTCAGACATCATCCTCCAATGCCTACACTCTTTCTCATCACTCCTATGAAGTGAAAGCCTTTGAAAAAGAAGAAACAATGGGCTGCTACAATATCTCCTGCAGAAGCCTATGTCAGTATTGCAATAAGCCTGAAACCTAGTTTTTTTTTTTTTTGCCATCAAGATGAGGGGATGGTACCATCATCCTGAAATACATTTCCATTCCAAAAAGGAATATGTATGAGTAGAAACAACACCTATATAAGAAAAGAACCTAAACATGTGAACAACACTAATAGTTAAATACACATGAGCAAAGAACATATACACAAAAAAGACAATAAGGTAACTACCTTAGCATCAACATAAACGTCCAACACTCTAGCATGCATCGATCAAGCACAAGGTAAGCATATGTATGGTAACCTCTAAGCTCCTCCCTAGGTGTAAAATAATGAAAAATGTATGAATGTCAAGGGAAGTTATTTTTATAAGCTTGAGGTGCCTAGTTAACTTGGACACCCTCAGCTAGTGAACGAAAAGTGATCTATGATTCATCATGCAACGTAAGAGTGTCACATTAATAAAAATAAGCTAAGAGCGAGTGGGTGTTGATTACAAGGGACAAGAGAATAATCACTCTAGGTGGGCCAAATGTCCAAATGAGGAAAACTCGTACTACTTCTAGTCATCGCAGTGCTCCAAGCCCTGACCACAAATAGCATATAATGCACCAAAGCTCAAACTTTATTGCATCTTCCCTCATTTTGAAATTAGTTAAGGTATGAATGAGCTTGGGAAACTATCGAGAGAGTAGAACCCTACTTTGTCATTCCTACAAGAGGCAACTACAAGAAGTAGCTATAGGAAGTTTAAGAAGGTACAAGAAGCCTCCAAGGGTGAAAGAGCGGTTCCTAGGGTCAATTTGGTCTTCAATTATCATTATACCAGGCCTTATAGTGAAAATAAATTGGCCCCTCTCTTTCTTACTTCCATGATTTACATGTTCAAGCACCTTGAATTCTCTTAGTAATTACAGTCATCATGTGGATTAAAAGAGTTTTTTGACTATAAAATAGAAGGGATATACATTATTGTCATCAACTAGAGGTTCCACCCCATTGTTCCCTTTGAATTAATATTGGATCTATCACAGGAAGAAACCATCCTACACCTATTTGAAAATAGAGAAGAAGATGGGAGGGGGATTCAATAGGAGAGAGCCTACATATACTAACAGAATTCACCTTCATGCCCTGGTAGTAGACATTTTTAGGAGGCATCGATGGTTAGGTCTCTTTGACATGATGAAATTATATGATGAGGATATCACTTATGATTTTTCCATGGCCCTAAATCCTCAAGCAAGAGCCATTGCTACCACCATGGTGAGGGTATTATCCATTACCATCAATCCTGAGATAATTAGTAGGGTGACAACACTTCCAGTAGTACCCTTGCTAAGAAGATTTATTCACTTATGCTGAGAATCCAATTGGAGATAAAAATGGAGTCATAAGTGAGAGACTCCCCTATCCCTGGGATGAGGTGGCCTACCAAATTCTTAAAGGAAGAATGAGTGTAGTCTATGTCTACCCTTTCAGACTACTCCATGAGATGAGATTTTGAGCCAGAATTCCTATATCCCAAAGACCTAGTGTGCCTTATTTCCTCCTACATTCCATCATGCAATGAGACAAAACATGAAAGAGGAAAATAAACAACACATAGGACACCATGGTCTCATCAAACAAATATTGGAAGATGATTTAAATAAATTAAGAGTTATTTTCTTATGGCCCACATTCCAAGATATGGATAGAGAATCCTTCCTTGACACTCAAGTCCTTGCACTTGGTGAGACCCCATCCTCTAATGTTGAAGGAGAAGAAGCAAAGATAGAAGAGAAGGGAGAGGAAGGGGAAGAAGAGGAAGAAGGGACAAAAGTAGAAGAGGTAGAAGAGGTATAGGCATATAAAAATGAGGAAGAACCACATAAAAAAGAAGAGGTGAAAGAATAAAAAAAGGAAGAAGAGGAGTAGCAATAGGAAGAAATAAGCCTTGAGAAAACCAGTGCACCTGAAGAAGAAAAGATATCCCCATAACATAAAAGGTTTCTCCTGGACCCACTAAGAAGGAGGAAGTTGATGTCCTAGATTCCTTGAGAAAACCAATCAAACCTAAGAAGAAAAGGTAGAGGAAAACTCCCCTCTACTTCAAAACAAGTAAAATCACTAAGATTAAATAGGCGAAGCCTCAACTCCCACAAGGACCCCTATTATAATTGAAGAATCATCAACTAAAAGAGAGGAGTTTCAACCCATTAAAATTAAAGTTGAGAAATCACATATCCTAGAGCCATCTTAAAGACTCCCATAACCTATGTAAGAAAGCTGATCACTGGGTCAACCTCCTCTAAGCAGACCAAGGAACCTATCACACTCCAACAAAAAGGAAAAGGATTACTACAAGAAACACAAATCCTACTATAGGAAGAGTAGAAAATGCTCGAGTAAGAGTAGAAAATACTACAGGAAGAGAAGAAGGGGCATAAATGATCTAGGAGTATATTGGTGGCCACCTACCTATTCCACTTGGAGCCCCACCATTGTCCTGTTAGTTTTTTTCAGTTTCCTTAATTGTAGCATAATTTACTATTTTTGGTCATTTTTCGAGTCATGAACTTCTGAAGCCATTTTGAGGCCCTAAACAATGTTTTTTTGCAAATATTCCTCTAGGAGATTTCATTGAAATTGTATTTTTTAGTTTTGTTACTTGGAGAGATATTTGCAACAAGGTATCATGAGCATCAAACAAAAATAATATTACCAAGTTATGACTCTGGGAAGTTGGCTACCTAACTAACCCCAACGAGGCCCATAAAATCTTCGTGTTACATCTCCTAGGGCTATGGTTTTGGTTGTTTAGGGATTTCTCTTATTGTCCAATAATAAAAACACCATTGAGCCTCATTGTAACATAGTTCAGAGGCATGTAGCTACCACATCTCTTCTCATATCTAAGCTACCACCTTCCGAGCTAGTCTCATTTGCATTATGTTTGTAAGCATATTTCATTATTTTATATTAATGAAAGGAAGTGTTATTTATACTACATCTCTATATTTATGGTTATATAAGTAATTTTTTGCATTCCTATTTAAATTTGGATCAATGGTATCAAAGCGATTTGCTCTTTCTATGTTTTTCTTTGCATGTCCCCAACGATGTCGGGACATAAGGAGTTAGGGCTCGAACTGGTTGAACCTTTACAAGACCATACTTGTATATCCCAACAGCCTCCCATGGGGGAAACAAAAAGAATATGAGGGAGCAAGATATCCTATCAAAATATTGCTCGAGGAGGCCCCTTAGAAACAAAGGAACACAATGATGGATAACTTTTCTCATATCCTTCAATGGTTTCCCATCAATGGCGTATCCACATCCAACAACCACTCTAGAGGCTCCGTAACTTTTAAGCTACAAGTAAAATTTGACATTCCCATATTTGAGGGCCAAATAAATGCAGACATCATAGATAAATGGTTGAAT
>APFE030558978.1:0-14922 GCA_000404065.3 Pinus taeda
AAATGCAAAACAATAAAAACCTCAAGAAAAAAAAATTAAAATTAAAATAAAAAACAAGAAAATGTGAAGAAAATGACCACTTCAAAAATTATCAAATTTACAAAATAATCATTTACATTTTATACATTAAAAAATTTAAAGCTAGAAAACAGGGCTTTTAGAAAAAGGATGTGATGTAGAATACTCACTTTTTTAAATCAACATGAAAATCACTACCATTCTAAAATGTAATGTACATAAAAACAATTAAAGTGCCAAAAACTATGCTCTAAAAAAAACATGTGCGTTTTGCATCACCCCTTTTCAAAATCAGGTCACCTTTTTGCTATCTCTACGAAACGGGTAACAGTATCAGTTCCCGTTTCAAAGTTTACATTGTTCAATCAGGATGTGACACGTGTCAGCCGCCCAACTAGCCATGCATGCCAATCCAGACGTGACATGTGGCAGCACAGTTAGCATCACTAGAATTTTCTAAGGAGGCAAAAATTTGGACCGGTCCGGCAATCGGCAACAACGAATTTGTCGCCTACTCAAAATTCCCAGTAACCCTAAAATTTTGGCGGGAAACCAAGTGAGGGATCATTAAAATAATAATAATCTTAAAAAAAAGTCGACGACTGACTGATGGGCGGTCAACCCCACCGACCAGAGGATCGACAATCCAATGACCTGGTGGCAGTATTATTATATATGTGACATACTAAATGGTTGGCGGGAGTTGAACCCACTCAGCGGTTCCACCAATGCTAGAAAAAATATAACATAACACCATAAAATGACAACAACCACGTGCCATAAAACATACCACTTGCACATATTGGCGTTCGACCCTGAGTCGCCCAAACCCTAATCTGGGCAGCTGCCAACAGGCCATGGGTGGTAGCCTTTGATAGGTCTGCCCAACCACACCCATTTAAACCTCAACAAATGCACCAACGAGGGAAATGACTGTGTGGAGGAGTCAGGCACCCAATGTACCACCGCCTGTAGAACCCAGAGTCGAATTGCGCTCCTCTTAGGCATGAAATTGAGAAATATTCTAGGGAATCTTGGAGGGAATATTCTATAGAGAACCTTACAAGGTATCTTTATATTCCTTAGAGCCACAGAAATCATCAGAGCAAAAATAGGTTGAGTTTATACTCATTTTACTTGGTTTTCCACAAGGAATGCAGTGATGACATTAGTTTCGTCACCTGGGTAGCCAAACTTCAGTCAACCCATGATTGGAATATTTGGGGGAATCTTTGAGATTCTCAAGAGTCCAGATTTTTACCAAAACAAAATAGGGTTGACTTTATAGTTACTTGTCATGATTTTTTGTCAGGAATCCAACCATGCAAGTCGTTTCTTCAGCAGAGGTCTACATTTTCAGGCTATCCGTGGAAGTGGAGATATAAGGTGTCATTTTGTAATTTCTTGTAATTTGATTTCCTTGCCAATTAATGAAAGAGGCCTCCCCACATTGAGCAAGGCCCGAAGACGTAGCCCTCACTGGGTGAACTCCGTTATCAAGTTGTTTGTGTGCATTCGATCTCATGGTTGCATTTTATTTCCGCTTCTTTTATGTGTTTATGTTACTTGGTTACATGATCTTTGAAATGCAATTTTGTATACATACTTGAAGTAAAAGATCTGAATAAGTAATTCATGAGTAGAAATTGTTATGTATGTATATTATTTGTAAGTTGAGTATTGGCTACAAAAATTTAAGTGTTAGTAATAGATGCTTGAAATATTTATCAAAGGCTTAAAATTCTAGTTTGTAGTATAGCCATTTAAAGCTTTGTTTCCATGAAGTTTTTTTTTGGGATTTATACAACACTTGGTGTTAGAACATGTACAACAACATATAAATCTTCTTGAATTTCTTTTATTGTTGCTCCCTACCTTCCAATTAAAATGCTAGTTTATGTGCCATATACAAGAAACTAAGTTGAAATCATTGCACTACCACCTTACTAAGCTTAACCCAATTCCCCTATGATATTTGGACCTTATTTTATTCATTTGTGGCATTGGTGCTTCTAGTTCTACTTTTTTCAAAAACATAACCCATGATAAGAGTTAGTATTGAAGTTATTTAAGACTAAAACAAAAGACTATATTTTGAAACATAAAGATGTACAAAGAATACCCTGACTACTCCCTGTATGATATATCTTATGATAGTTCTAATTGAAAAATAACAATAACATGATTTCTACTACTAAAACACTTAGTTGGTATGGCATGGAATCTCATCATTCCACATAAAACAAATGCTATGTAGTGTCCAACCTTATTGATGGAATCATTGGACTATCCAAATTAATGTCTTACCATTGAATTATTTAAATATTTTACATACCTTGCTCACTTCCTTGTATGATTAATTTCTACAAGAATATTATGGAGGGTTTTCACTTGAGTATTAATATTCAGAGGACATTTTGGAAACATGGAGATGGTCATTGTTGTTATATAAATCTAATAGTGCAAGAGATGGCATTAGACACTTGTTGAATCACAAGTTGAATAATGATGAAATTGAAATGGTGCTAAGTTACCTAAATCCTTTCTTCTCACCGTGGCATTATGTTAATGTTTTTCACTTGACATAGATAAGTTCTCTTAAATGGAGCATGAGCTACAAGAGTTGATTGCCTATTAATATTTCTTGTTATGTGCTTTTGCTCAACAGAGGTTTAGTATTCCACTATATCTAAGTTTAAGAAAGTGGGTCTATGTTTAGAACTAGAGTCATTGACACAATTGTAATTGATGCTTGTTACTCTCTATGGAGTATTTATAAACATCACAATGGTTCTACTTAAGATAAACACCAATGATTTTAATAAATTTTTAACCTTCTTAACATTATCTAATTTCATCATGGGCAATGAATAAGTGTCAAGTTAGTTGGGTTTGTTGATATTAGCAAATAGACTCTAACCCTCTTGAAAATGTTAAGCCTTTAGTCTCAATATGACATTCCTAACACTCTTATGTAGAATGCTTCTTTAGAAAGATGTGGAAGGTTGGGATGCGTACAACCTACTTAATGGTAGTTTGTAATCTCTCAACTTTACTATGGAATAAAGTTATATGCATGTGAATATGATGAGCCATTTGAAGTGATATGTATCTATTGAAATAATTCTAATAGGGAAGCAAAATGAACAACAACCAAATTCCTTTAGGAAAGACAAGAACAAGGAGTCAAAAGAGACTACCAAAAGACATGTACTTTGTGGATGCCAATGAAACACAATTAACAACCTTGGAAACATTATAATGTAAATTTAGAAACTATTTGCAAATGACAACATACAATTTTTTTGAGGTTATATTACTTTTCAGCTTTAATGTTTCCAATGAAAGTGAAAAAATTGTGAGAATTAAAACTCTTCACCTACATGCAATTTCCTTTGTTGTCTACTCAACCTCAACACAACATAAATATAAGATGGCTAAATGTCCTTTGTACATGTACAAGGCTAGATGTTCTTTATGTAAGGCTCAATATCCTCTTATGCATGGCTAGATGTCTTCATTGCATGAATGATTGTTCTTTTTACATGCATACAAGTGTGTTTTGCTACATAAATTATGGCATGATGTTAAATGTTTAGACAAACTTCTATCTATATTAATGATAAAAAATATGATTTAACTATATATTCACCAAAAACCTAAATTAAATTAGTTTTTAATTAATATAATATGCAAGCTAATACAATTAATTACAATATACTTTAGAGTAATTTCATAATAAAACCCAAATTAATGTAAATAAATAATGTCCATGTTTTTTTGTGATGTTTCTATTTATATGTTAATTAGAGAAATCAAATATTTTAAATCCCAATCAATTAAAAATAAAATAAAATAAATCTCTTTTTTCATCTATTTCCATTTCCTTTTCAAATCTTATAAGAGAAAGACCACCTCTAGGACATTTCATTAATTTCACCATAAACTTAGCCCAAATCAGTAATCACTATTCTTTTTCACAACTTAAATAAAATTAATGGTATCCATCTTTTATCTCTTTATATGTAAACAAAAAACTATTATTTTAATTTAAAGCATTAAATTAAATAAGGGTTCCATAGTAGCTAGATAGTATCCTTTAATGGTAACCTTCCTTTTATTATATGTAAAAGAAGAGCTATTATTTTAATTTAAGTCATTAAATTAAACAAAGACTACATAATAGCTTACTTGCTGGATAGCAAATATTAACTTAATTAAACTAAAAAATAATAAAACTAAAAATTCATCCAAAAATAAAATCAACTAATAACCACAAATTATTGTTGAATGTCATTAAAAAATTAAAAAATATGATAAACTTAATATTGTCTCATATTTAACGTATACGATATACTATATATATATTATATTAAGTCAATTTCAGACAAAAATCTAATAATTATGAAAATGGAAAATAATAGAAAAGGGGAAAAAATCAAAATGGAAATAAAGTTGAAAATAAAAAAAATTAAATAATAATAAACAATTTAACAAAATAAATCAAAAAGAATGGTTAATGACGAATAAATGAATTGTAATCCAAAAATTATTAAACTTAATAAAAATTTAATAAAAACAAATTAATATTCCTTCAAAGGCTAGATAAATATCAACGTATTTATACTTACATTTTATAAAATAATTTTTTTAAATTTATATAAATTAAAATTTTAAAACTAATTTAAAAGTGAAAGCAATTGAACTGTCAAAACAATTGTGGACAGTGATTTATCTTTTGAGCCCACTCACAGTGGCCATATTAGTGGCGACATTCTTTCTAGACCCACTAAGTCTGAAAATTCGTGTACATATCTGCCATTCAAATTGTAATCCCAAAAATTCGTAGGCATATCTGCCATTCAAATACCAATCCTGCCACCCACTCTGCAGCAGTGGAATTGGTTCGATCTGAGTGCGCTAGAACTATTTAGCAAAATAAAGGCACCACCCAGTGCTATGGATAATTCAGTTGGTTGAACTCCATAAAGTATTTCAAGGTGTGAGTTCAATTCTCTTTCGTGCATCCAGACTTGACCTGACCAGACTTTATGTGTTCAGTGGCCATCCAGTTCAGCCCTCTACAGTAAATCAGTCTTATCAGATCTGGATTCATATTTCCACCCACTACAAAGGTCTAATCAGACCAGATAGCTATTTATGGACGCTGGCCATCCAGTTCAGCCCTCTACAGTAAATCGGTCTTATCAGTTCTGTATTGATATTTCCACCCACTAGAAAGCTCTAATCAGACCTGTATCTATTTATGGACACAAGAAATAAAAAACGCAATGTTTCAGGAAGTTTCCGGGCATCCACCATGGCTCCAGCCACTGTAACTGCTGCAACTATTAGTCGCTCTGAGAAGCCATATTCAGATCATTAAGAAGATTTTATATATGATCTTCTGGGTGGAAGTTTTCTTGTAAATTGCTTTTGTTTTGAATGAACGCACGCTGGAGAAAGCAAGTCCGTTCATATGAACAAAAGACACGGGTGGGGTGAGAAATCAGAGACGTGGGGACTCTTTTGTCCTTCTGATTCAACTTGATTGATGTCCAAATTTACCTCTGAAAACTCAGAGAATACATGTCCTTGAATGGTATTTGGTGTATGCAACACACCAGAGAATTGGTTGCCACAATATTCTCTAAATTAGGATTGGAAGGTATCATTTCCTCATCGCTTCACAATCTCTAGTTATTGTGCACTCTGAAACTTATAAAAAAATTGTCATTGAAAGAATTCCATCATAGTTTGTGTAGCTTAAAGCGCTCCTGGGAATACATGACCTTAGTTTTAGTTCGCAGTGGGGTTTTATTTCAAAGGAACTGTCTAATTCTACTCACCTTTAAGGGGAAAAACTTGGAAGTTTGAGAGGGTCCATACTTTGAATGGCCTTAAAGGAAGTATTCCAGCTCCTTTGACTTGCTAAACCCATCTTGATTCTCAGTCATCTTTTTGGCTTGGATCCAGCTAGATCGATCTCATCTTTAACCACAGATCTGTAATTTTGGGATAGTGTTTGTGGATTCATTCAACTAGACACCACAATTACATTGGCATGTGTGTAAATAACAGATCTGATGTTATATGGGCACGTAGCTTCAAGGACAACATGGGTAAAGCCATTGCCACTTTGAGTCGGTTGGCCTTCATAAACATGTGTAGAAGTAGCCTCACTGGCAAGATATATGAAGCCATCATGAGTTAACCTTGACAAATCTATAAGCAAGATTAGATCCAGCAGAAAAAAGCAAGGAGGGACTTATTCCTGGAAACAAGCGGAATGGAGAATAGTGATTCACCAATCTACATGCAAGCTTATATATAAGCAAGTAACTTGTTGTGAGGTAGTATAATTTATATTATTTTTGGTTGGTCTGATTCATGCTAATTTGAACTTTGAATTTCATGGTTTACATGATTTTCATAATATGGTAGTTAAATAGATACAGTTACAAAAAACCAAGGTGTCCGTCCCAGATCTGAGCAAAAATGTCCCAGATCTAAGCGGAATACAGTCTTTCCAGCATCTGTGGCAATTCTCTGTGCTCATTTTATTCACATCTTTGCCAATATTTTGGGATTTTTGGCCATTTGCATGGAAGCTACTATTGATACTCAATAGAAATCTGGACTCAGTCTTTTCAGCATCTATGGCAGTTTTCTCTACTCATTGTTCCTCGACCAACTGTATCCAGCTTGCAGCTCAGTGAAATCTAGTCACAGCCTTTCCAGCTTCTATAGCAGTCTTCATCATTGTAATCACTTCTTGGCCACTATACGAGAGTCTTGAGCTAACTGTATCAAGCAGATGGGTACACGGGAAAATGCACTGACAGGTGAATTTCCTGGCACATTGTACCTATTCAACGATCTTAGAATTTTAAGTTGTGCACTGGGTTTTCGTTTTTCTTCACTGATCTCACAGTTTTTATATTCCTGGATTACAGATCTAATTAAGTTGTTTGTTATTATAATAATCTTGCAGGTGTTGATTTGAAGGGAAGTTTGAAGCCTGTTTGTTATGGTGTTGGTTTTATACAACATTAAATTCACCCTAACAAGTTCTAGGAATTTGCAATCAATATTTGGAAAATCCGGTGGAAAGAACAGAATATAGTTGTTTAACACTAGCATGGGAAGCCTTAAAAGCCTGCCATTATTGAATTTGTATGCAAACAAATTGGGAGGGTAAATACATGTTTCTCTTCCTCAGCAATTTCTCTGGACTAATCATCCCTGAGAAGACAAATCTGAACAGGTACACATTCAAATCTTCGATTGTGATTTCGTTTCAAAGAAAAAAAGCATAAAGATATTACCAGCTAGAGGCATGCAGTGCTGTGGTCCCTCTCAACGACCAGATTCTGTTGGTATGGTCCCGTTCAACAAGTTGTTATATGGAATTTGGATCCATTGAAAGTGCGTGCAATTAGACAATTCCTTTGGAATAGAACCGTATCGCGAAATAAAGGTGAGGTCACTAACATTCCAGTAGTGCTTTAAGCTGTCCAAACTGTGATCAAATTCTTTCTGTCAAATATTATATGGAAGATTCAAAATGCAAATAACGAGAGGTTATCAAGAGATGGAGAAAAGGGTATCTTCCAACCCTATAATTGAAAGAAGATTATGGCATTGGCAACCACTCTTCTAATGTGTTGTCTGCACGAAATACCATTCCGCCAGCATACATTCTTTGAATTCTCAGTGACCCAGTTGGACAGTGTTCCAATTGTATCAGAATTTAACTGCCTTTCACAATTACAGTAAAGCCTCCAAGTCCCTGCTTTTAACTCCTTGCCCTCAATGGATGACGGGAATTGATCAGCTTCCTCCAGTGTGTCCATTCCCGGGGGTTGATAAATTTGCAGCAGTTACTGGGGATGGCATGAACACAAGTAGCATCATAACACCAGCTAAATACAGTTCTTCCATGTTGAGAGATGGGATTGCATTCTCTGGCCAACTGGTCGTTAATTGCATCCATTTGCATTGTAAATCTCATTCGTAAGGATGAAGGCATTGTCTGTCTGTTTAAATTTTTATGAAAAACAAATTTTATTATTGAAATAAAGGGGTTGGAAGTATAATAATTCCAAGTTCTTAAGCAGAAGTCTTAAAATAGATGATCCTTTACCATAATATGTACTTAGCATTGAGTGTGATGTTGAGGTACACAAAACTCAGCTGTATGAAAAAAGGTGAGCTTCGGCAAAAGCTGCAAATTCATACTTGTGGTTTCATTTAGGTTATCTTTAGTTTATTGAAAATAAAATTTATGCTTGTTATTTACGTATTATAATTTTAAAAAATATTGGAAGCTTGTGAAAATGGCATCAAAAAGCCAAAATCTAAAACTGGTGAAAATCAATAAGGTTATCAGAGTCTCTAACATGATTTTCAATAACCATCTATACTATATAGGTTGTAAATGTGGTATTATCATGAAATATTATAATATTATAGTTTGAAATTATCACAAGTATGATAAAAATTATAATATTATTGGCAAAGATTATTGTATATGGAAAATTATGGAAACAATCATGTAGAGATTTTCTAACAAAATTATAGGTTTGAGGAAAACTCAAAAATAGTATTGAGAAAGTTAACATGGGGCATGTATTGGAAGGGATTTTTTTAAAACATTCAAAATCATTGGAGTAATGATGATGTATTAGGTCCAAGACAACTATGGTGTGATAACCCAATATAACAAATTAGAAATCTATTTTTTTGCAAAAGATGCGTGAGAGGCTTACGTAGGTTAGCAACCATGCACAAGGTTTATTTTTTGCAACTTGTTAGTGTTATTTTACTTTTGTCACATTGTTTTCTCTTTCTCTTTTATTAGAGAGACGTTTAGGGTTCAATCATGACATATAACCTCATGGGAAGGTGTTCCACATCATGATCTATCATTTCCTACTTCTTGCTCATTTATTGGGTCTTTATCTTAGCCTCAACATGCATGTTCATAACCCTACATGGATTTTTCTCCAAGTGGCTAAAATTTTCAAATTAGTGAAAAACACTTATGGCGAATTGAAGGTATACATTTATTGATGAGTTCGAACATTATGAGACATGGGTATTGTCACCAATATTGTAGATACAAACATGTACTTGCATACTAACTTCTATATACATTTATACAAGCTCTGTGTTTATTTCTCTAAGATATTAATTTCATTTTTTTCACTTTGTTAGAAGCATGTTTTAAGTGTCTATATAGTAGAAAATTTTATGGTTCAAATTGGAAATTTGGAAATATGAAGATGTAAAAAATGATACAAAGAAAACTTAACATTTTGAATAACTTAAATTGTACCTTCCTATAAGTTCAAGCATGCATTGCACTACATGTGTTTAAAAAGTGTAGAAAATATTCATAGCTAAGTTGGTAGATCAACAACATGAATGCGGAGGTGAATTTTGAAAACCCACTCTACGGATTTTGTAGACCATGTTAGATAATTTATCCATGTGATTTTTAATTCTGCTAGGTGTGCACTAGAGGGATATATGAGTATTCTTCCAAGACCATTGTAGTTTATTTGTACTTTATTTTCTAACCATATTTAAGTTTTAAACAACCATAAGCATTTTTATCAAAGGATGTGCATTTTAGGGTAATGAAAGAAAGTGATATGGCATGAGACCAATCACTCATGCCTTGTCAACCTTCATGAGTGCATTCATTGTTCACAGTGTGGATTTTCTAAAGAAAATGTGCATACTTGCCTAGTATAGGCTCAAAATATTCTACACAGATATTTGTAATGCAAAGATCCAAATTGGATCATAATATTGTTTTTAATTCATCTCAAATTTTTTAGAATGGAAAAGGTGGAGGAATCAACTCATGGGACCATTTTTATTAGTAGGACATAGTTTGGCAAATTGGGGTTTGAAACCTCTCGGGAGTAGTTTGAGGCATCAAACAACATTTTTTGGGAGTAAAATATTGTTGCATAAGTGGCACACCTTCTTGTGTTATTCTACACATAGAGACCTATCCAATGGGGTCTGTATACAAAATTTATGCCACTCAAAAGTTGACCTTCATATTTTGACAACCACGATTTGAGAGGATGTCGTGTTGACACCCATTATTCATGGAAAAGGGGCTTGCCACATGATCATGATGAAGAATACTCTAAAAGAGTCAATATTTTAACTCTAGTTAAGAGTTGGAGGAGTCAAGTCTAACCACTGGTAGAATATCGGATTGTGTTATAACCAAGGCATTAGGAAGAAAAGGGGTTCCATTCCATTCAAGTGCATTTTGTTCCACAAAAAAGAAGAGTAGCCGAGAGGGATAGGGAGAGAGAAAAAACAAATATTTATGCCCTATAGCATCCCACAGGCCAAATGCCTCACTTCTTTATACTTGCATCCATTTTTCATTCAAAGAAAAAGAACAGAGAAACCTTACCTTAAAGTTGGTTTTTCTCCCAAAAGGATTTCCCAAGATATATCTTGTGTCAATTGTGGTTTGTGAGATTTTATTTTGTTGTTCTCTATTTTTAGCATAATTATATTTTTCATGTGCAAACACAATAAATAGTAATTAATAGATCCAAAAATCTAAGGAAAAATAAACCCTTGTAGTGTAGATTTAATATTTTCTAACATAGTTTAATAGATATGTTGTGACGAAATGTCCAATGGAATATCCACGATCTATTATGGATAATATTGGTTTCAGATGGGGTTACTTTGGGTATATTATGGGGAGCCTTAGGGAATATGGATGAGTTAAGCTGAAAGTCACAAAACCCCACTCATCACTGACGAATATGTGAACATCTGTCATGATCTTGTAGAGGAGAGGTTAACACAAGTAGAAGCACAAGCTGTAGATATAAACCATAATGTGAGCCTCCTCATGGTGGACCTCACCAATAAGCTTGGGCTATTCAAGGAATATGGGGGTTCTAACACAAAGGTTTGATTACGAGGGAGATCTGGAGATCAAGAAGAAATAGAGAAGGATCCAAAGAAAGAACTCAAAAAGGATCAACCCAGTTCAAGTGTTGTGAACTATTCACAATCCCTATTCAAAATGGAAGTGAAGGCTGAAATAAAGTTGTATTAAGGTGAGATTGA
This sequence comes from Pinus taeda, assembly GCA_000404065.3. Lineage (NCBI taxonomy): Eukaryota > Viridiplantae > Streptophyta > Pinopsida > Pinales > Pinaceae > Pinus > Pinus taeda. The sequence continues at coordinate 11,140 of APFE030558978.1, forward strand.
TGGTTTGAAGCTAAATCACTGGTTGTAGCAATTAAAAGTTTATTTTAGTGTCCATCATCTAGAGGAAGAGTATAAGATTTCATTTGCTCAACTAGAATTAGAGGGCCATGCCCTAACTTGTTAGTAAAGCCTCATGGAGACATTGAGGTTCAAGGGAAGTCCTCTAATGACTGTAAGAGGATTCAAAAGCCTCATAAATTCACAATTTTACCCTATGGGGTATGTCGAGGACCAATGGATTCAATGGAATTACTACAAGTAGAAGCAAGTGGAAAGCGTCTAGGAGTACACCATAAAGTTCAAAACTATTACCATAATGTTGGGTATCTCTCCAAAGAATCTAGATGTAATTCTCAAGTATCTGGGGTGTATGGACAACCATCTGTGGAAGCAAGTGATATTGTTCTAACCTAAATTGATGGACAAGGTTTGTGTATAGGAACAATATTTGAAAACATAGGCTAGAAGAAATGAAAATCAAGTGGGTTGAAGTAGAAGGAGCACCAAGATGATTATAAGGAGGGAAGAAGTGAAAAGGGGGAAAACATAAAAATACATCAACCACAACAAAGCAGTGCAAAGATACAAACAACTATTGCAACAATTATAACATTAGAATTCATACTGAGGAGAAGTGTTGGAAGTTGCATCTAGGGCTTAACTCAAAGAAACACACACGCACACACACACATATATAATAAGAACCTCATGGTCACTTATTCGAGCAACCAAGTTGAAATAAAATTAGATGTGCATGAGAAGATCATATGTACATCAATGCAAAAGGAGGTGAATATAAGTATCCTTTAGAAACATAAAGAGAATGAAAAGACCAAAATATTCATTATAAAGACACAAGTCAAGAAGACAAATATTGATGCTTTGTTCGACTAAGGATGACAAGTGAATCTCATTGCAACAAAGTTGGTCAACAAATTGGGACTGGAAGTTTATTTGATCATCCAAGTCTATATCCATTGGGATGGGTAAAGAAGGATGTGGAAATAATGGCAACTAAATAGTGGAAAAATAGATTTTATAATAGTGTTGATTTTATTAATGAAGTGGAACTAGATGTAGTTCCCCATGATGTATTTGGATTGGTTTTTGGAAGTTTCTATATGTAAATGCAAGATGAAATTTTCATGCGAAGAGCTAACTAGTACCAACTCATCAATTGTGGAAAATCCTTCACTATCGATGCATACAAGGGCAAGTCCAAACATTTTCTAGTAAGCTCCAACCAAGCTAAGAAACTGGTCAGTTATAGTAAGTACTATTTTTTACTATTCTTAAGAGAGATGAATTTTTAGAAGAGTCAATAAGAGAAAAGGCATCCCTGTAGGGGGTACTAACAAACATAAACAATAGTTGGAAGAGTTGCTATGGGCGTAGAGGAATGTGTTCCAGGTGCCTAAAGGGATAACACCAAGGAGGGAAGTGGAGCAAAAGATCCATCTATTGCTAGAATCCCCATTTCCAAACATTAGGTTATACAGAAAGTGTATTATAAAAGAAAGTGAGGTGAAGAAGCAGTTGCAATAGCTATTGGAATAAGGTGTCATTCGACTAAGTATCTCACCATGTGGGTCACTTATCATCATTGTGCTAAAGAAGGATGGGACTTGGCAAATGTGTATAGATTAGGTGTTAAATAGAATTACACTAAAGAATAGGTACCCCATTCCTAGGATAGATGATCTACTAGATCAGTTGTAGCAAGTGAAATACTTCACCAAGCTAGACTTAAATTCTAGATACCACTAGGATTGATTCAAAGAAAAAGATACTTGGAAGACCGCCTTCATAAGAACACAAGGTCTATGTGAGTGATTAGTCATGTTGCTTGGCCTACACAATGCACTAGCTATGTTTATGAAGTTAATGAATAATATATTGTGCCCTTTTATAGATTCATTTGTTATTGTCTATTTGGATGATATATTGGTATATAGTGCTACCTGGGAGGAGCACATCTCATAATTAATCTAGGTGTTAGAGACATTAAAGTAGCATCAGTTGCTGACAAATCTCAAGAAATGTGAGTTTTCATAATAGCCTTTGGCTTATCTGGGGTATGTGATAGGTGGAGGAGAAATGAAAAAGTTCCTTCCCATATGGAGGCCATCATGAAGTGGACAATGCCTACTAATTTTTCTAATGGGCTTCCAATATAGGTAAATTATAAGGCCCACTAGTCCACTCATAGGCACATAAAACAATGTTTTGACCCCAAATTTTTGCACTTAATGGTATATTTTCCTAGCTTAAAAAGTTCCTAGAGGATTTGTTGTGGTTTTCACGCCTTAAGTGCCTTAATATGTTTATTATGCAGGACTAATAAATATTTTGAACAAATTATAACGAATCCAATGTTGGAGAGATTCTAGGGACTTGCTCTCTACCACAAGAAGACTCAAACTTGGTTGTCTTAGGGAATTTAAGGCCTCCTCTTTTTTCCGCGAGTTAGATCTAGGTAAAGATCCCTTATTTTTAGGATTTTTTGGGGGGGAATGTTGCCCTATTCTCAAGGAGGTTGCTTTCCTACCTAATGCATAAATAAGAGATTCAAGTTGGCCCTTGAGGCATAGTAAAAGATAGATTATAAAGTGCTTAGGCTTTGAATATTTTTGAGCAAGTTTTGCAACTTTGTATTCTTGATGTAAGATAGATTTTAGGTTAATGTAAGTAGTTCCTCATTTCAATTCCTATATTGGTTCCTCCTTCAGTTTTTTTATCGTCCTTGGGCTAGGGTCACCGTACGAGCTTCAAAGCCCTATTGCATTTCTGTTACCATCATTTTAATGATTTTATTTTGCTTTGTTTAGCTCTTGAATCAACAATTATTGAAATTATAGTTTGATAGTTAAGTAGATAGTTTTATGAGCTAACTTTATTTGCAATTCATTTATGCAATCCTTTAGCATATTAGATCACTCGTGTTGCTTATCACTGCATTTTTAAGTCTCTTTCGATTTCATTTCATTTGCTAGTACAATTCTTGCAATTTTCATGTTTTATTGTGCAGCTAAAAATTATGATTACAAAGGGTGAAAAAAACTTGTTTTCATATTGTTAAAGCTTAGACTTCGCTTTTCTATGCTTTTACTAGCTGAATAATATCATTTCTCATCATTCTTACCCCTTTTCTCATCTTAGATTTGCATTTTAGCAGTTTTTTTGGCTTATTGGTTTTTCTTGTAGAAAAATGGGGAATCATATAGCAGCCAACAAACAACCCATTTTCTTCATCCAGATTAGCAATAAACTCTTGATTTAGTTTCCTTTTCATATTAGAACATGTTTGGGGTGTTGAAGATGGAGTTTGGAAGAGTAGAAATCTCTTGAAGTTTACCTTAGATGCTTTTATTGTATGTTTTCTGAGTGTTATTAATTTCTATAACATAGATTTTAGGTTTATTTTCCAAGTCTTTTATTTTCAAGAAAAGTGTTTCCAGTTTCCTACAATCAACATATGTGTGTGCCATCTCATTTTTGCAATTTCACTTTCTTATAGCATAAATAGCTTGGAAACTTGACTTGATTTCTATTCATCTAACCAACACTGCAACATCTGTCACCTACATGAGGATTATAAAAGGGAAGAGATAGTGTTTGTTGCACATATAGTGTTACTGCCTCTTAAGTTTGTAAAAAAATTGGGTTGATAATTAAAGCTATGACTGTTATAGCTCCAAATCTCACTATTATGGTTTGTGATGCTACACTCATGGCCTAGGGCAACCCCTCCTTCCAGACCTGGTCTCAAATTTAAAAAACAGT